>BPLR01019544.1:0-94750 GCA_021605095.1 Caerostris extrusa | reverse complement strand
GTTACGTATTGCTCATTTATGAAATATTAAACATGGGATTACCAATTGAATCATTCATTGAATTTCGAATATTATATAATAAAAAATGCACACTTATTTTAAAAATTAATTAGTAATTTTAGAGATAATCATACTTATTTACTTTCAAGTTAAATGAATAAACGGAATGCACTACTAATAGTATTTTCAACTTGAAGTATGCAGACCTGCTCTAAAAAGATTTTCAGAAGCAAGCAACAAAATTCTAGTTAACGAACGAAAATTTCAAGACATTAACAGTTATGCTATTTATATATCAAAATGAAGTAGACAAATTATGCAGTATAAATTTTGAACTAAATATTACAAAGTTTTTTGGTGGAAAGTGGATTTGCACCACTTTCAAATTAATTATATCTTTTTCTCAATTTTATTAATTATGCAAATTTATTTTTGACAAAATGGTAAAAATTTTGAAGGATTTTATTTGTGGGAACTGTTTCTAGATATAAAGCTCATCACTTATAACAATAATAAACGCAATCTTAGCCAAGCGTTTTGTCAGAAAACGTACTTACACCACTTCAAAAGAAAACGGTTAATTAAAATGAATTAACATCTCGTAGTATATTGAATATAATAAAATCTTATTTCAAATATTCATGAATAACACTATTACACTTTCTAAATGAAAAGTTCGAAAACCATTCAATGGATATGCAAGTATTTCGTGGTATTAATCATGATGATAACAAAAGAATATCTTTTGAAGATAAGCTCCAATTATTGTAAGCTCCGATTAAGAATAGATCCTATTATATGCATTCTATGGACAGGCTATTATTTGTTAAGACCATCACCACAAATCTGCTCGCTATTCAATCATTTTAAAAGTGAGAAATGATGTTGTTCTCTTGTTTGATCAGCTGACTATAGTTATCATTTGGAAGGTGTGTGATTAAATTTTATTAATTGAGTAAAATTTGCCACATCTTCTCTGTATATAAGTATGTGTGAGCATCTTATTATACAAATTTAATTATATTAATACAACGCGGTAATTTTATTGTGGAGCTTGATGGCAGAGTGACTAGCGTTCTGGCTAAGTGATGCCCTCGGTTCTCGAGTCCAGAAAGCGTTAAGCCATAGATGCTTCGGCAGGGTGTTCTGGAATCCACCTTTAAACTCCAGTTTCTTGTCTCAATATGATAGTATGGCGTAGGTGCTGCGCTGCTACTACTACACCACACCACATCACTGTGCTCAGAGCTGAGTTGCCCCCTACTTTACAGCCTGGGGAATGCGATGCAGGGTGAGAAGTCAGAATGGACTCCGTCGACGCTCTTACAGATATGAGACATGGCAATGGCTCAGTCATCTATGGCTTAAACGCTCGATTCCGAACCACTACAAACATCCATCAACGCCGATATTCAACCCAAAACCTATGAAACCAAGCACCAGAGCGCTAGACATCACCATCAGGCCCCAGGGCTGACAACCCTAGCCCGTAAAAACATCTGTTTCGAAATCTGCCAGCAGGTGACGGCAGGCCTTGGCCCACCAAGGGTCTGTTGTGCTAATGTAGAAGAGGGTAATGTATTGCAAAATGAACTTAATTAAAAATGGGAATAAAATATTTTTGTACAATTTTTCACAGAGATTGCCTTCAGAATATTTTCGTTTACAATTCACTCCCAAAAGTTAAGAAACACCATTCTTTATCATCAAATGCATTTTAATAATTATAATTTAATAATCTATCAAATCAAAATCTATTATCTCACATGATATAATCTTGTTGAAAGTTAGAAAACCCACGAAGAATTTTTACATATAATAGTACAGATAAAATGATAAAATTATGTTTTTTTATCAAAAAAATTATTATAGAGAAAAAAACTTAAATTAAAAGTTTGTATTTAATTAAAATATATCTATAAATTAATGAATAACAAACACGTTAAACTAGTAAAACATTGTAAAAGAGAGACTCGCATTTTTAAGGTAGATAAAATTTTTTTTCTTACTGAAATTGTAGCAACACTTCTGCGAAATACGAAGTTGCAAAAATGAGGGTTTAATTCTTGCTTTTAATTGCTTTGAAAATTGTTTTCGGATGTCAATGAGAGTTTTGAAATGAGGTTATTTTGCAGCCAGAATGGCAGATATTACACATTCAAAGTTACCCAGGGTATATCTTTGAGAGTGAACTGTTGTGTGTCATCCCAATGGAAATCCAACTCTCCTCAAAGAGTTTTCGGGGCACAATAAGGTAGATGAATATGTAGGTTCACCCTCTCATGTAGAAGATACCACTGCTGAACATCTATTAACGGTTACTAATCAATTCAATAATCAATTTATTGAATATTAATGATCAAATCAATACTCAATTTAGTGATGATTAATGATCAATTCAATACTCAATTTATTGATGATTAATGATCAATCCAATACTCAATTTATTGACGATTAATGATCTATTCAATAATCAATTTATTGACGATTAATGATCAATTCAATATTACAAAACGTTTAAGACTATTCGAGGACTAGCGATGGACCATTCTATTTTAGATGTTTTGTTAAAATATTTTTGTTTTCAATTTCTAAAGTACGCGATGATTATCAACCTGGAAACGCAGAGGTGCAGCAGACTATAGATGCTTCACGTGCAGCCTGAAGCATTAAACTTGAATGCCTGCAATTGGGAGCGCATTCTCCGAGTTAAAAACTCCTGAACCCAAAGGTCCCAACCTTTTCCAACCTTTCTGGATTTATTTGTACATATACCAGACACAGAAGCCTTTGACTAAGTTTTCTTTGCAGTTATTGAAACTGTTCTAATGTGAAATCCCAATGTGTTATGTACCAACCGGTTCTGACCTCATAGCATCCAATTGTTGGCAGAATTGCGGTACGAACACTTCCAATGGCGGCATTACAGGAGTGTTCGCTTCTTCATGCTATGACGGAAATACCCTCCGGCATGATACATCAGCAAACCCCATCTGGAACTTTCAGTTCAGGGATGCAGGGTGACCCATTACGAATCCATAGTACTATCCACCAGTCCTGATGTCGTTAAAACCAACTTCTACCATTTGAACTATTCTTACTCTCTACTATTTGAACTATTCTTACTCTACCATTTGAATTCCTATTCTTAAAGAAATAGCCCTCAAATAAAGGGACTCACTTAGAAAACTTTCACAGAAATTTTGCTGAAGGCTTCTAATAGTTGAAGAAGCCCATTGTATAAAACAGAGTATAAAAAGCCTCTTAATTGAAAGCTTTATAATAATCACGCTCGTCGACAACCATAAACTTTGCTAGAAAAGGAAGGAATTTTCTAAAAACTAGGAAAATCAGGGATCAAGCATGTCAGTTTTAGCTCATTTCTGAAAAACTAGAACTTTAATGTAATGTTAGTGTGGAGGAGCTGATTGTCCCTGTAAGCAACAGCCGGAAGTAATTTTCGTCATCGCGTGAGAAGTTTTAGATTATAAGAGGAATTAAAAAATTGTCAAATATAATTAGAATGTTGTCTTAAATATTTGTCAAGTCGGTGAGCGGTATATTTCTTTACTTTGGTAAATTAATCGTTACAATTTAGTTTTTATAACAATCTATTGAATTTTGAGCAGAAATTAAATTACCTCCATTTTATTTGTTTTATTCTGTATAAAAGTGCATTTCTTTTGGGTGTGATAAAAAATACTGCTAGAAACGTCATACAGAGTCATTTTTCTATATAAGATTTTATTCGAGCGTCAAAATTGAATTTTGTGAAATACTTAGTATGCAAGGCACGTCTGAATTCATAATCCAAACTTTAAGGGAAGGTAAAACACATATAAAGAAGCCTTTTTTGTATAGTGAAACTGAAAAAAAAAAAAAGTGAAGGCAGAAAAAACAAGAAATGCTAAAAAAAAAAAAAAAAGTTGTTTATAACGCCATCATGTAAAAAGTCTTGAAGAATGGTACATTTAAATAATGAAATGTCCATCTTATAACAGTGATAAAGTCCTGGAAGTATTGAAGAATTGATTGCTGTATATTGTAGCTGAGAGAAGGCGTTGCAATGAAAATGATTAACATCATTTCAAAAGCGTATTTCGAACATTATGGAACAGTTTATGTCCTCTGAGAAAGAAAATTTGCCTTTATGTATGCGGAAAGGAAAATTGGTGTTAAGGTTAGATTGAAGTTACATTCTCTTGAAAAAAGTCGAAAAATTAACTTCCATCGTGAATATCCTCAAAAATCGAATTATTATTCATTATTATTTTGACTATTATAGATTATTATTATTTTTTTTATCGATTATTATTTTGACGAAGAATACGTCTATGCTTACAGAGATGGGGAAAAGTAGTCCAATAGCAACAATAAAAAGAGTGGTATTTAAAGCGATAGATTAATATTCAAAATATTCTCTGTATAAATTATCTCCAAAGTAACTCTCAAAATATTCATCAATTAAATTTTAAACTAATTGAGAAACGGTTCAAAAGAGAACATATAAAGCATTCATTTTTAGTACAGAAAGCATTAGATAAACCGGATACTTTTAACCCAGATTGAAACGCTTATTTTCTCTTTAAATTTGATAACAGATAGGCCAGTGCAATAAAGCTACATTTAATACAGTTACAAGTGCAGAATTCCTTACGAGATGTGCAACCTTAAATAAACGAATCATTTTTCAAATATCCTGTTTTCGTATATCCTATTTATTTACGAATGCGGATAAAAATGCAACAAGCAATTGTCCTGCGGCCTGTTTTAAAGATGAACATTGGAATTAGTTATAAGGTAAATAACGCCGAAGGATATTTGCTTTTAACTGAGGAATCATTATGGATGCCACTCGAATATGTTAAACTTTCATTATGCAAACAACGTTACTTGTTTAAGTGTTCATTTGGCGTAGAAATACATCTTTTATTGCATTTTTCTATTGAAGACTTTTCAAATGGAAAGAGTTAATTGCGATTCTATTTTTAGAACATTGCTTTTTGTTGTAATTCAAGTTATTGTTGCATCGAATCAAAAATTTAATGAATAAGCTTTTATACCCAAAAGTTTTAAGCGTAGTCGAAATTCTTTTCTTTGCAAATGAAACTATGCCAATTAAAACGATGAATTTATGTAAATTTTTTTCAGCTATGAACAGTAAGGCAAAAAAGAATAGTAATGTGGTGCTATCTGAATGATTATAATATTTTCATGTAGGAAAATATACCTTTTTAAATATATATATATATATTATTTTATATTTAAATATATTAAAATCAAATTAAAAAAAAAAATTTCAAAAACTGAAATTTGCTAGTAATTAAATTATTAAAAAATCATTTGTTTAAATATTGAAGAAATTATTAAAATAAATTTTAAAAATTACAATAAATTAAAAAAATATTCATAAAAGCTATCGAAAGAGTTAATTAGATATTAAAGTTAAAATTTAAATCTTTGAATTATGGAAAATAACCTAAAAAATGGAATTAAATTATTTTTATCAAAAAAGTTCCGAAAAACTATTAAATTAATATGGTTAAATTCCAAACAATTGAATAGTTTCAGACAATCAATTTTTTAAGAAATTTTTAATTCATTCTATTTTTATGCTATTTTGAAATTATAGTGCGCAGATTGATGAACAGGATTGTAACTGGTTGTGATTGTGTTGAGATACTTGAAGCCCGTAATTACAAACGTACTGATTGTATTTTTGTGTCATTTTCACATTTACATCAGAAACAGACAAGACGAATTTTTTTAATCTCATTGAATTTTTAAAAACCTATTTTGTTTTGGAAGCAGCATGTTCTAACGCAAATAAAAGAAAATGTAAAATAAGCATTCATTCTTTTATTTTTATCGTGGAAATGTTGGTTACGATTTTTAGGGAAAAATTTATCTACCTTAAAAATGAGAGTCTCTTTTACAATTTTTTTACTGATTTATAGTGTTTGTTATTCATTAATTGACTGATTAAGGAAAGTTTATATTTAATTAAAACTTAATTTATTTTCTCTATAATAAGTTTATTTTTAGTTTATTTCCTTTTTTTTGACAATTATACAATTTTTTTTTATTTCATCTGTACTATTATTCATAAGAAAATTCTTAATTGGTTTTCTAAATTTAATTTTTATCCTTGTTAAGGATAATAGATTTTGTTTTGACAGAATATTAACATACTGTAGATTGACAAACAGATAATAACTGAGTGTGGTTGGGTTGAGATATTAGAAGCAGGTTGGAAGTCACAGCTTTTATTTATATTACGAAAAACACCACACATACAATTAGAGACCTACACTATTTAGCACATTTAAAGACATATAATTAGAGATCAGTGGAAGGATTCTACTTTCTAAGCCAAAATCTCGATACTCACCCACGCTCAGGGTCCGCGGGGTTCCGTATTTCCTCTTCGGGAGAGTCTGTAGGCCAACGGACCATTTCTTCTGAACGCCACCGCATAGAAGGAAATACAGTTACAAAATAAAAATAAAAAATAAACAGTTTCTGATTTACATTTAATTTTAAGCATTTAATTTAAATTTTTATACAATTTAATCATAAATATTATAATGAACACAAATAACTATTTAATGGGGCTGAATGGCCGAGTGTCTAGCGCTCTGGTGCTCGGTGCCACAGGTTTTTCAGTTCGAGTCCCGGCGATGCCATGGATGTTTGTAGAGGTTCGGAATCCACTTTAAGCCGTAGGTCCCGGTCTTCTATGACTGTAAGAGCGTTACGGAGCAGAAGTCAGACTTCTACCTACGGGTGCTCCATCAGAACAGAAACTGCACCTCTCCTCCTTCCATGAGGGATACGACAACAACAACAAAAACATAATTATCTAATAATTGCTAATTAATAAATTTTTAAATGGTTGAAATTAGTTTAAATTTATTTTAAAAATCTCGTCTAGTAATTTTCATTTGTTGTCAAATTAATGGCATTTAATTATATACTCTCTTCCATTCATTTTTATAATCGGAAAAATTCTATATAACAAACTAGAATTATCTATTAATATTTATTTCTCAAATAAATAACGTTATTTAAACCAAAATATACTTTCTGTCAGATATCATCATGACAAAAGCATACTCAAAATTTAATCATGTACAATAACGAAAATTGCTATTTCTTAAATTCAGTGAAACCTTATATTTACGTTAATGTGAAGACGTAAATGATTGTCTATTATTTACTGTAATGATTCCTTTAATTTTAAATTTCAAGGGAATCATCAACATCTTAACTTAGAATTATAATATATCTCATTCTTTTCACAAATTAAATCAGAATTAAGCAGAATTAACTTTGAGTTACAAAATTTAATGCATTTCCTCTACATGGATCCAATTCTCTTTATTTGATGGTAGTGTAATGCATTTTTTTCCCTGTAGAGTAAGAATCATTTTATGCAAATCCACACTCGCTACAACCCCTTTAATGTCGAAGATGCAGCGGAGCTGTATTAACGATGAATATCTAATACCCCTGAAAAGGAAGCGAGCACTGTTTTGAATTACAGATTTTCAACGGATGATTTTTATCTCTCTAAAATATACTTTATTTCATTTTCCTACTAAATATACTTTTTATTTCCTCGTTCCTACATTACTTCATCTGTCCCAATGCAATTCTGCTGGGTGAAGTATTACGGGAACAAAATATATTGCCGAGATGTTGTCCTTCGTTCTCTCATTTATGTTAAATAATGCAAAGTTAGACAGTTATATGTATTTTTTAAAAATTAGACTCTACATTTACGTTAAAAATTGTATCTGTAGCGTATTTTGTACAGTATAGACTTAAATTACTCAGATCTTATTCGGGGATATACTTTTAAGAAGTTATATTTAATCGGATAGTTATTTTACTTATTTTCTCATAATTTTTAAAATTACTGATTCAAAATTTAAAAACTTTCCAAAAGGCTTTTAAAGATTTTTTCCACTATACGTCGCCAATGTATGACGCTAAATGATCATGATCGCATATCGTATTACCATCACAAGAACAGATATTGGCGGTCATCATGACGTCATTTAAATTACAATCATTTTGACGTCCTTAAATTGCATATAAAAGAATGTTGTCGAATATTAAAATATTTATAAAAAAAAGCCATTTTCTAATCATTTATGTTAAAAATCGTGTCTGTAATGTATTTTTTTTTATAGATTTAAATTTCTCAAAAACATATTCATTGAAATATAATTTTAAGCAGTTATATCTCATGATGCATCAGATAATTTTGTTGATTTAATAAAATTGAATTTTAAAATTTCAGATTTAAAATTTATACATTTCCCCTATTTACTTTAAATGATCTTCCCTATACATCGCCAATGTATGAAACTAAATGTGCATTATTATACATTGCATTATCACATGAAATGCTATTAGTGGTTTCTTGATGCCATTTATATAACGCGGAAGGAGCATATAAAATGAATGCAGTTAAATTATTTAAATAATTGATTCAGTGAATATCCTCAAAACCAAATCATTCTTCTGACGAAAAATTTATCTTTTTCCATTTGAAAATATTTCATTTTTTAATAAATGAAATGCCTTTTGGAAGGAAAAAAAATTGTTCCGTATTGAATTTACTATGCAATACAATAAAAAAGTAGTATTTAAAATGAGGAATTAATATTCAAAATATTCTCTAAATAAAAGGATACTTCCAAAGTGTTCTCAAATTATCCATTACTTAATTTTAAAATAATTGAGAAACGGCTCAAAAGAATATTCAAAGCATTCTTTTTAGTACAGAATGCTTTAGATAAACCGATACTTTAAACCTAGATATAAATCCTTATTTCCTCTTTAAATTGGATAACAGATATACCGATGCAATAAAGCTACATTTAATACAGTTACAAGTGGAGAATTCCTTACGAGATGTGCAATCTTGAATAAACGAATCATTTTTCAAATATCCTGTTCAGGTAGATTCTGTTTGTTTACGTTTGAGGATAAAAAATGTTGCAAGCAACTGTCCTGCGGCCTCTTTCAAAAGATGAACATTCGAATTAGATATAGGTAAATAACGCCAAGGACATTTTGCCTTTTTAACTGAGGAATTATTATGGATGCCACTCCGAATATGTAAAACTTTAATAATGAAAACAACGTTCCGTGTTTAAGTGTTCATTTGGCGTACAAATGTATCTTCTATTGCATTTTCTATTGAATACTTTCAAAATGAAAGAGTTAATTATGATTCCATGTTTAGAAAACATTACTTTTTGTGTTGTAATTAAAGTTATTGTTGTGTTGCATCGAAACAAAACTTTAGTGAATAAGCTTTTATTCCGGAAAGTTTTAAGCGTAGGCGAAATTTTTCCTTTGCAAATTAAACTATGGCAATTAAAACGATGAAATCGAGTTACTTTGTTAGCTATGTACAAAAAGGCAGAAAGAAGGATAATGCAAGTTTCTCGATCATTATGATATATTGATGCAGGATAATATGTTTATTTAAGATATATATTTCCTACATGATATTGAAATATATCAAAAATCAAATCCATAAAAAATGATGAAATCTCAAATTTGACAGTACTTAAATTATTTGTTTAAAAATCGCATTTCAATTAAAAATTATGAAAATAAATTTAAAAACAAGATAATAATTCTAAAAATATTTATAAAAACTATCAAAAACCCCTAACTAAACATTAAAAATTTAAATTTAATACTTAGAATAATTGAAAATAACTGAACAAAATTGAATTAGCTCTTTTTTATCAAAAATGTTACAAAAAACATTAAGTCAATATGGTTGATTCAGACAATTGATTAGTTCCAGACAATCAATTTTTTGGGAAATTTTTAATTCATTCTATTTTATACGTTTTAAGATTGTAGTATGCAGGTTTTGTGAACTGGATTGTATCTGGGTGTGGTTGGATTGACATATTTGAGGCACAGGTTGGAGACACACAGCTTTATTGGCACAAGCACAAACACCATACACATAAAATTAGGACAAACAATAGCTTTAACATATTTAATGATAGATAATTATAGATTCTGTGTAAATCAGATCAAAGCTGAGGAACTTGGATACCTCAAATTTGAAATATACGTCCTCTCCGTGAGAGTCTGGCAGGCAACTAAAGTGCCAGTCATCTCCGAGATGAAAAACTGTAAACTAAATGTTTCATGCAGTGTGGAGCGCAAACTGAGCTGCACTTCCTCTCTTTGAGAGTTCCGAGGAAGACTAAACAAATCTTCAATGGATTTCTAACTCGACATTTTATTCGTTTGAAAGGATAATCGATTTATAAGGTTTGACAGATGTATGGCATACCATATATTAAAAAAAGTTAGGTAAATCAGATTGTAATTGTGTGTAGAGGGGTTGCACACTTGAGGCACAGATTGGAGAACTCACAGCTTCATTTACACACATACCATTAGAGATATACAATATTTAACCCGTTTAAAGACAGATAATTATATATTCGTGGAAGGGGCTCCACTTCTTAGTCAGAAACCGAAGTTCAGCTACTGACAGGGTGGGCGATATATACCTCTTTTGTCCGGTGAGAGTCTATAGCCAACTGGCCATTTCTTGTCAACGCCTTGAATTGAATTTACAACCAAGTACAATATAAAAGATTGACTTTTAAAGTGATAGATGTAATCCCCTCAAAATATTCTGTATATAAAATAACTCCAAAGTGTTCTCAAAATATACATTAAATTTTTAAAAATAATTGAGAAACGGTTCAATATACAAAGCATTCCTTTTAGTACAGAAAAACATTAGTTAAACTGATACTTTAACCTCTATTGAAATACTTATTTTAATACTTATTTATTTTTTGCAATACTTATTTATATGTAATTTCTCTACCTGGGTCCAATTCTCTTTTACTTGATGGTAGTATAATGCATTTTTTTTTTGTAGAGTAAGAAATCATTTTTTATGTAAATCCACACTCACTAACCCTTAATGTCGAAAAATGCAGAGAAGCTGTATTAAAAATGGAATCTATAATATCACTGAAAAAGTAAGCGAGCACTGTTTTGAATGACAGATTTCGTCGGAAGATTTTTATCTCTCTAAAAATATACTTTTTTATTTCTTTCCTTTACGGTTTTCAGACGCTAACGCTCATAAAATTCGCCATTCATTACTTCATCTGTCCAAGTGTAATTCTGAGTTTTGGAGTATTAAGGAACAAAAAATATATTGCTGAGATGTTATCATTCGTTCTCGCATTTTATGTTAAATAATACGTAGACAGGCATGTATTTTCTTAAAAATTTGATTCTAAGCATTTATGTTGGAAATTGTATCTGTAACATTTTTGTTTTATTCTATAGACTTAAATATTCTTCAGAATTCAGTCGAATATAATTTTAAGAAATTATATTTTAAGATGAATCAGATAATTTTGTTGATTTAATAAAAATTAAATTTTTTAAATTTCCTAATAAAAGTTTAAAATGGTTTTACGACTATACGAAATTAAAAGAATCTACTCCCATATGTCGCCAATGTAAATTAATATAAAAATGACGCCAAATAATCATGATCACGTATCGTATTACAGTCAGAAGAAAAGCCTTTGGCGTTTATCATGACATAAATTAAATTACGACCATCGACCAGAAATTACATTTTTACGATGAATCGGGTTTGTTGATTTAATAAAAATTAAATTTTTAAAATTTCCGATTAAAATTTTAAAACCTTCCCGAACAACTTTAAAGATTCTTCCCCGCCAATATGTCGCCTATGTACAACGCCAAATGATCATCAACACATATCGCATTACTGGCAAAAGAAGAGTTATTGGCGGTCATCCTGGCGCCATTTAAATTACGGAGAATGGGATACATAAAATGAATGCAGACAAATATTTATTTTAAAAAATTAATTTTTTAAGCATTTACACTAAAAAGATTGTCTGAAAATTTTTGTCTTTATTTAGACCTAAATTGGAGTTTCTAAGAATTTATTCAGTGATATATAGTGACGTTAAATCTAATTATTTTGTGATGCAGTAAAAATGAATTTATTAAATTTAAATATTAAAATACGCTGCGAACGTTATATTCTATGACGCATTCAGATAATTTTGTTGATTTAATGAAAATTAAAGTAAAAAAATTTATTAATTATTTAAAAACTTCACGAACAACTTTAAAATATTTTCCTTCCTACATTTCGCCAACCTATGACGCCAAATGATCATCACCACATATCGCATTACCGCTACAGGAAGAGCTATTGGCGGTCATCATGACGTCATTTAAATTACGGGGAATGGGATATATAAAATGAAGGTAGTCAAATATTTATAAAAAAATCAATTTTAAGCATTGATATTAAAAATTTTGTTTGCAACCTACTTTGTTTTTCTGTAGATTTAAACTTCAGTTTCTAAAGAATTCATTCAGTGATATGTTTTACGATGAATCAAAATATTTTGTGGATGTAATAAAAATTAGTTTTTTAAATTGAAATATTAAAAAACGCTATGAACGATTGTAGAAGATTATTCTTGCAAAAATCACCAATTCATGACGTTTAATGTCCTATCGCCACTTATAATCAGCCAGCGACAAGAAAAACGTTGCGGCCATGTTGAAGTCAATTAAATTACAGGTGTTGTGGTATAATAATAAAGAAGTGATTAAATATTGAATATTCGTGATTTTTAAATATAAACGGCATATTAATAGAAAATACACTCTTCACTGAATCTACTCGTTTTTCAGCAGTGACAGCAATACCAGCTGCCAGAAGAAATCGAGTCCTCATTATTATTTGCTGTTAGCTCTCGCAATGATTATTTAGTCGAATTTAATTGGAAATGGATTGGTCTATTTTTAATTGGAAATTGGATTGGTCATTTTTTAATTGGAAATTCGATTTGTCTATTTATAATTGGAAGTGGATTGGTCTATTTTTTAATTGGAAATTGGATTGATCAATATTTAACTGAAATTGGATTGGTCATCTTTTAATTGGAAATGGATTGGTCTATTTTTAATTGGAAATGGATTGGTCATCTTTTAATTGGAAATTGTTCTATTTTTTATTGGAATTTGGAAATTAACATTAAAATATAGAGTTACTCAACTTTCAAGCTCAAATATTAAAAAAATGCGAATTTCAAGTAATTTATTACCGTTTATATAATTTAAATTAAAAAATAAAACATATCATATTAAAGTATCAAAAAAAAGGAAATAAAATGGATGAATAATCTGACGTTAATAAATGTATAGTGATTCAATGCATGAAAAACTTTTTTCCTGGGTTCTATTTTTTTACATTTTTTTTTTTTTTTTTTGAAGTCATTTATTTTCTTTTATTCCTTGAACGATAATTGTTTTCTTTAAAGGGATAAAAATAAAAACAAGAAATATTTTAATAATTCGGTGTTACATAGATTAATTATCTAATACATTAAAGACTCTGAGTAATTTAAATGATACTCCGAAACTGATTATTATAACATTGAAAAAAATTTTTGGAAAATTAATTTTCTTACTTCCTTAAAAAGAGCACTGAGAGTTTTGGGTACATTTTTTTATTATACAAAAATAATGCATTTTTAAGAATGTACGTGTTTTCACAGGATTTTTTTCCATTATTTTTTCTCTGTTATATTATTACTGATATTTGTCAAGCAGAAAAATAAATTTCATATTCTCTATTCAGCATGAAAACCAATTAATAAAAAACAAATATTAATTAAGTAATTAATTTTTTTACTTGAAGTAAATTGCAATTTAAACTGTTATAATTTTTAATTTGAAATTAAAAAAATGATAATGCTTTTTTCAATATTTTATTAATTAAAGAGGAATTTTACATAAAAAGAATTATTTTTTGAAGATGTTATAAGTAAAAAATAAAAATTTTATAGATTAATATCAATATATAAAAATGTTGGTATTAAATTAAATATCTATTATAAAAAATCCTGCAATTTTATTCTATTTAATTTTTGTCAATTCTTTATGGAACTTAAAAAATTACTTTATTAAAAAAAAAAAAATTGTGAGGAAAAGTAATTTTTCTGGGTTATAAAGGAATAATTTGATTTTAAATTTCGAAAAATGTTTACAGTTTTTAATAATATTACTTTTAATATACCTTAACATGATTAATATACCTATTTCAATAAATGCAATTAAAAATTTATTGCTATTTAACTAAGCAATTGCAACTTAGATAAAAGCTATCTGGCCTTAAATTTCCATAATCATTACTATATTTTATTAAATAATTTCTTATATGTTGTTGTTTGTTAAAATTTTGTTTTTCAACAATTTAACGCATTTCTATTTATGTTAAAAATTCAAGGTTTAAAAATATATGAACTTCATATTTTTTTCACTCATTAAAAAATACAGATACAGATATAAATTATGGGAACTTTATATTTTTTTTTAAATCTGTAACATGATATCTGTGTTTCTAATTTTTGTGTATTAAAATATTTATTTACGTTTCGAATATCAATATTTTAAAATGTAGACGTTGCGATAAGTTATTTTAAAATGTATATTTATTGAAAATATTTGGTTGATAAAATAGTTATTTTGCTTTTCTGTTGTTCCAATTGAAATGTTCATTATTGCATTGTTCTTTGTGCGATTTAAAGAAATTTGTTATTAATCGAAACCTAGTATTTCCATGTTTTGATTTCTGTCATTACAAACGTTTTTAATCATCAATTTTTAAAAAATAGGGTATATTTGGTATCAAGAAACACTTCATTTTAGGCACTCTATGCTTTATGAGTTCCAACTTGATTCTAATGCGATGAAAACACAAAATTTGTGTGTCTTTGGATCACCTAAAATTATAGTGCGAACGGTCGAAAGATGGTTTGAAAAATTCAGGTTAGGTGACAAAAAGCTTCAAGTTGAACTTCGCACTGAAAGAATATAGAAAACATTATGATGATGTTCTCTAACCAGTAAGGAACCACTATTGATTACGAGAGATATCGGGGGATAAGGATTGGTTAAGTATTAGCCGCGTAACAATTGAAAAAATTAAACATATCATTAAAAGTGTTTTTCCTGTTAAGCAGAGTTTAGGAAAGGGATAAATGGAAAGAATGCATATTCCAAAATACTAAGTCAGTAATTTATAATAGAAAAAGCAAGAAGTAGTTGTTACGAGGAATCAAGGAAATATAAAAGCTTAATAGGAGTTAGTCCATTAACTGAATCTGTTAATTGTACACCGAAATCAGAAAGAACAAAAGTGTTATCAAATATATACCGTCAGATTTTCTATTTTCTTGCTTTTTTTCAAAATTTTATAAATAAATAGACTGCTAACATACTTTAAGGTCTAATGTGGTTTATCAAGGTTCGTAGTATTTATTTATTTATTTTTTTTTATTTTGATAACTGAACTTCGACCCTTTATATTTTGAGATAAAAAAAAGGTGCATTTTTAATTTCACTTAAAATATTTGACTTCCTCTATCAAACGACAGCTAATTAATTTTGATATTTTAAAAATTATGTAAACACAAATACCGAACAATATCACTCGAACTTACGCCAAAACTTTATATACGTAAGGAGGAATTATAGCCAACGGCCATACCATGCTGAATATATCGGTTCTCGTTAGATCACCGAAGTCAAGCATCATTGCGCGCGGTCAGTACTTGGGTGGGTGACCACCTGGGAACACCGCGTGCCGTTGGCATTCACAAATTTGGAACCTGAATGGCCGAGTGTCTAGCGCTCTGGCGCTCGGTGCCACAGGTTTCGGGTTCGAATCCCGGCGGTGCCATGGATGTTTGTAGTGGTTGGGAATCCACTTTAAGCCGTAGGTCCCGGTCTCCTATGACTGTCAGATCGTCACGAAGCCTACGAGCCTACCTACGGGTGCTCTATCACAACAGAAGCTGCTTCCTTCCCCTTCAATCATGAGTACGTATGGGCTCGTGGGCTTGGCCAGCCAAGTGGGATAAGAAACAACAACAGGATGAATTATTTAAAAAATAATTATTCAGCATTTTCCACTTACAATAAAATATAATTAAGTGTTTCAAAATAACTGGAGTTTAATCAATTAATTAATTATCTGCGAGAAATAGAAAAATACAAAAACACTCTGTAATTTATATTTTTCCAAATTAACTAACTCGTGCTTTATTTGCCAAAATCCTGCGTTGCCAAGCAATTATCTCAAAGCTAATTAATACTCGTGTAACGTTTGTCATGAAATTCATAACTGAAACAAGAGCAGATTAGCAGAGCGTGGGAAATGACGAAATGGAGAAAACACATATTCCTAAATATTAAGTATTTATAATAGAAAAAGTAGGAAGCGGTTGTTACGTGAAATCACGGAAATACAGATTAGTAGTAGTTAGTCCATTAACTAAATCTGTTAATGGTAAGTTGGGAAATCAGCAAAAACAAAAGTATTATTTAAATATATATAGTTAAATTTTCTATTTTCTTGATGTTTTTTGTTGCAAAAATTATATAAATTAATAGGCTACTAACTTACTTGAAGGTCAAATAAGAATTTATCAAAATATCATTGTTATTTTCTTAATGTGTGAAATTCGCCCATTTATATTTTGAAATCAAATGTGTGCATTTTAATTTCAATTAAATATTTAATTTCCTCTATTAAACACGTAATTATTATCGTTACTTTAAAATTGAGTAAACACAAACGTCAAACAATATCTCACTCAATCTTGCACCAAAAGCTGACATACGTAAGGATGTATTCTTTTAAAGAATTAATTATTCAACATTTCTTCCACTTACATTAAAATATAATTAAGCATTTCAAAATAACTTTAAGTAAGTTTAAGTTAAGTTTAAGTAAGTAAGTAATTAACTGATGGAAATAGAAAAAGTACTAAATACTACATAATTTATATTTATTTCAAACAGCCTACCTCGTGCTTTATTTGCCAAAGTCATGGGTTACCAAGCAATTATCTCAAAGCTAATGAATACTCGAGTAACGTTGACATAAAATACATAACTGAAACAAGAGCAGTTCTCCTAAACACTAAATACTTCATTTAGGCAAATGATACCACGAGAGATTCACGTTCGAGTAAACCAGAGACGCTTTTTCTGATTGATCCAAATAATTAAGATGATGACTCGCCGCTCCTTGCTGTTCATTCGAGGAGGATCCAAGAAAGTTCCGAAGCCCAAATTAGGTGATTAAATGAGCCGTTTTGGGGCTCCAGCATCAGTGGATTTTCTGAGAGGAAGAACAATGAAGCCAAATGTTTCGGCAACTCGCGGTGAGGGAAAAAGTTTGCATAGGAGACCGAAATTTCGCCCGTGTGTTGTTTATCTTGAAGTAGATTTGCTTATGAGGCATGATTCAAACTTATGAAACGGTTGTTTCGTCTGGAGGAAGAAATACTATTATAGCATAATCTTTTTTCAGGAAATGGGATGTAAATGAGATGCGAAATTATGCAGTTTGTATTGATGCGTGATGTATATTTGTTCATGTTTAAAGGGATTTGATTTGAACCATCATGATTTGTTCATATTGTTGCACCACAGAGAGAGATATGATCAATCTCCTTTTAAAAATTATAATTTTACTTT
Organism: Caerostris extrusa; assembly: GCA_021605095.1. Taxonomy (NCBI): domain Eukaryota; kingdom Metazoa; phylum Arthropoda; class Arachnida; order Araneae; family Araneidae; genus Caerostris; species Caerostris extrusa. The sequence goes on along the minus strand of BPLR01019544.1, from coordinate 77,131 downwards.
TTCAAGTGAATTAAATAATTTAAATACCTTGGAACATTCATTAATATTGATAATGATATAAAACTTGAATTAAATAATAGGATATTGATGGCAAATAAATACTTTAATGGGTTAAAAAATAATTCAAATTGAAACTTAGTAATGTTAAAAATATAACTTATACAAGATATTAATCACACCAATCTTTTATATGGCAGATAGTGTTGGCCATTAAATAAATCTGTTAATTTTGGAAAGAAAAATATTTCGAAAACTTGTTGTTGGTGTTGTTAGCCAAAACGATGTCACAGAATACAATATATCCATGAAATTTGCAACAAATTCAAAGGACCTATATTGTAAAAGTTATAAGGCAAGACGTATTAGATGGCTGGGACATATTTGTAACATAAAGACTCAAAAAATCTAACTAAAAAAAAAAAAAAAGTAAAAAGTTAATTTTTCAACAATTAAAAACACTTGACAAACAGGGAGGGCCTCCACCAAATGGGTTGATTCAAAATTTTAAAAACAATCTAAAAGGTTTGAGAATCAGCAGATGGTGGTCCCTTGCTCCGGACAGAGTCAGATGGACTAAAGGCTCCTTCCCACCGAGGCGACAGGCGATATGCGGCAGGCAAGAAATTTTTTGTCGACCAATCACAGCGAAACGTCAGAAATAGCATTACGCCTAGTGAAAAACCACTTCGATTTGAAAGTTGGTCAATTCGGAGCGGTGGATTTCAAACCCGTTTCAGGCGAACGTGGTGAGGCTAGTGACTGGTCAACGCTTCATGCTTAAATGCCTCTATGCCTGGTGGGAACGAGCCTTAAGCTCATAGAGGCTTCCTTGGCCTGTAACAGGCTGCAGTACTGACGAAGAAGAAAAGATATTATGTTTCAAACGAATCTATAGTTAATCTCGATATTTTAAAAACTGAGTAAACACAAATGCCACACAATATCTTATTCGAACTTGCACCAAAATCTAAATATAATACGTTAAACTAAATATACTAAATATGTAAGGATGAAATATTAAAAAAAAAAATTACTTATTCCACATTTATTTCACTTATATTAAAATATAATTAAGTATTTCAAAATAACTGGAGTTTAGTTAATTAATTAACTACGAGAAATAGAAAAATACTAAACGCTATGAAATTTGTATTTGTTTCAAGCAAACTACTTCCTGCTTTATTTGCCAAAATCATGCGTTACCAAGCAATCATCTCAAAGCTAATGAATACTCTTGTAACGTTGCCGTATATCATAACTAAAAGCAAGAGCAGTTCTTCTAGACACTAAATACTTCATTTAGGCAAATGATACCACGAGAGATTCACGTTCGAGTTTCTTTCGCCAGAGATGCTTTTCTCCGGTTGATCCAAATAATTAAGATGATGACTCACCGCTCCTTGCTGTTCATTCGAGGAGAATCCAAGAAAGTTCCGCAGCCCAAGTGACGTGATTCAATGAGCCGTTTTGCGCGCACAGCATCAGTGGATCCCTCAAAAAAAGAGAGCGCTCTGAGAGACGAAACAATTAAGCCGAATACTTCTTCCCCGGCAACTCGTGGCGAGGGAAAAAGTTTATAGAAGACCGAAATATCGCCCGCGTGTTGTTTATCTTTAAGTAGATTTGTTTAGGAGGCATGATTAAAGATTATGAAACCGTTGTTTCTTCTTGAGGAATGAAATGCTGTTATAGCATTTTTCGGATAGTGGGACGTAAAAGAGATGCGCATTTATGTACTTTGTATTGATGCATGATGTATATTTGTTAATGATTAAATCATGTATGCTCTTTCTTTGAACATGGAAAAATGTGCAAGGAATGCGTGATAATGGAAAGTCTCTGCAAGGATTTTTAAGAGTAACTGCTCCACATTAGTGTGTCTTATGGGAGATAACCAGGATAATTCTTAACAGTCAGTCTGACTATCGATGCAGAACACTTTACATACATAATCGACACTTTATTCTGATAGTATTCCGCCGCATTCCGCCAGGAAGATTAAAATCTGAGTCTCCCAGAAGCTTAGATGCACGTGTTGCCTTATGTATGCTTGTAATAGAAGAAATTATTTTTATATATAAACTGTAATAAAATTGTAACTCTTGGAAGGACTTTATTAATGCTGCGATAGCAATTACGAATATTGTTACATGTTTTTTTTAGTACTTTTTTTGGGGAGTTTTTGATTTTTAAAATATGAAGATAAAAAAATAATTTTATTATGCGCCTATTAAAATATATGTCTCATTAAAATGTATAAAAATGAATTGTTTCAGTTGATACAATTATGTGTTTTGTCTTATGAAATAGAATACTGAAGCTTTTAGAATAGCAAACAGGAAAATTATGATAACACTACGAAAAATATATGAACGTATTCATGCTCAATTTTAGAATTTTATCAAGCAATTATTATAATAAGACTATTCCTTTATTTAAAATGTAAGGTATCCATATGTATACAAATTAAAACTGAAATGAATTCTTGAAATAATTTCAGAGCTATATCATAACTATTATGAACTTATAATACTAAATTCTATTGATATAATGAACAGTATTACCTTTTACACTTCTAATAAGTTACCATCCAACATTATCTAAGCACATTTAGTAAAAGGATTAAATGAGATTTTTTTTTCACCGTAATTTATTTTTCTTTGATAATAACGAGGACTTTCCTTTGGCGTTGATAATGAGTTCTTTTAAAGCTTTTCACTCCACCACGAGCACCCCTACTTAAAATTGCTATTAGTCTTTTTGGAAACACTTCCTTTATCTCAAACTACATGTCCTTCTGCATATTAATCTTCCTGCTAAAAGGGGAACAGAAACTTCTCTTTTTTTTTTTTTTTTTCTTTCTTCACTTATGGAACATTTCCGTCTCATGAAACTGCTAATAAGCTGCAACAAAGGCCCTCCAGTTTACACATTGATTCATTGTTCGCGGAAAAATGAAAGAAAAAGACTCGCAGACAACACGGAACGAGCTTTCGTTACCTGTTAGAATTCGCTCCGCTCATTAAAAGCATTCCATTATAATTAAGAGTTATCTGCAGGCCCTCAAGGAATATTCTTTAACGCGCGCCGCGTTGCCACTTCGGAAAAAGAAACTTTGACTGGAAAATTTGTACTGTAAATAAGTGTTGCCAGATTTTACTGAAGAGTTTTCTTTCGTAATTAATATAAATATTGCTTTTTTTTTTTATTCTTTTTTCTTTTTGTTCTTTATGTAAGAAAGTGCTTGGATTGTAAATCAAGATGGTATTGGATGAAATGGAATTTTTTAAAAATGAAATAAAGTCATTTGGTGAGTTTTTCTCCATTTTGTCAACATTAGAATATGAAGTATATTAAACTATACCGTCTGTTTGTTTTGTTTTTATGTGTAAGAAAATGAAGCGGTTTGATGTTTGTTTTATCCAACTATTAATGTTGAGTTATTTTAAAATCTTTTTATTTTTCAAAACTTAATTATTCTAAATTAAAATCTGAGATTAGACGGAAAAAGCTCATTTATTATATTTTAAAAATAAATTGCATCATTTAAGATGTTTTGAATATTTATTCTCATAATCGCTTCTTTTAATACTTCCGGATTCACTTGTTATACGTTTATACATTAGTGCTAATTTATTTAATAATGACATTATACAATTTTTATTTGTGACAAAAAACTTATCGCATCTTGGTTTGTATATTTAATAGATAAAATAACAAAAATTAAAAAAATCTTTAAAAAGAGGTTAACAGTTTTTTAATAAATAATAATTATAATATAATAATTATAATATTATCATTATAATAAAATAATAAATAATAATAAAAATAATTATAATAAATAAAAATAAAAAAAAAAAAATTGAATTGAGAAATAATAACAGGATTTTATTTGATTATAAAAAATTTTAAAAACTTTTAACGATTAAAAAATGTATTTTGAAAGAAATAATTATTTCGATAGGCCTAAGCTCAGTAATATTTTGATAGATGGCTAGATGATTGGATATTCTAAAGTAAGCCCGATTTGAAAGTAGGCAAATTATGCTACACCAAAGTTTCTGCATCTATGTCAGAGAGACTCAATAAATCCAAAGGTCGGAAAATCCTTCAATATTGCGGATGTTGGTAATTAAGGTTAATAAAATAGTTGAGGCGGTTTGAGGGTAAATGAGAATCTTTAAAGATGCTACCATTATAATTCGAGGGACGTTCCCTCTTAATTATGCTGGCGAAATATGGTTGCACTGTAGCAGACTGCCTTGAAAAGGCTGAATTTGCTGCATATATATATGCATATTTGCATAATATCATTTCAAAATGTTTGTTATGACTAATCCTCAGTGTGCGGTAGAGAGGGACGGGCACACTATGAGTAGTCTACTCATGATTTGGCTCGAACCGCCGAGGAAGGAGGGCAGTGCCATTCGTGAAGACTGTCAGAGGGAAACTACCCCGCATTTGCGTATCATATGGAAGAAAATTCCCACTATGTAGTCTGACTAATGAGGCTGAATTTTGTGATGTTTCCTCATTTTTGAAACAGTGTCTGCAACAATGCCAACAGTGGATTGAACTTCAGCCCTAATACTCACAAGCGGCGCACATTAACTCTCAGCCACGAGTCAGGCAGATTCAAAATGCATGATTTTGAAAGAATTCATTCCTTTTTGATATTTCGAACCTAGCTTTAACAAATTATTTTTAATGTTTGCTAATGCACTTTAACTGCAGTAGTTTCAATACAAATCTTTAAGAATGCTTTATCGCAATGATCTCTCTTTTAGTACATATCTGCTCTGTAAAATATTTACTAATTTTAAGTTAAATAGAAATATCATAGTATATATATCCTTAATATAAAAAATTAAATTGCACAAAATTCTGAACAAGGATTATTTAATTTGTAAAAGGGAGTATTTATTTATCTTTCTTATGTACATAAATTGCCTTGTTAGTAAATTGACGGAGGTGGTGGATGGTTTTTTGTTTGCTCGGACCCCATTCTCAGATGCATAATAAATACATAATTTAATTTGGCTGCATTGAATTCTCCAGTTGCATGCTCCTTTAATGTTTACGTTTCAAATGTGCACCACTCCACAGTTGCGTTTTATACAATGCAATTACGCGTCTGCAGAAATAGAAGGGATTTAAAGCTTACAAATATATATAAATGCATTTCATATTTTCTTGGAAAAGAGCTCTTAGAAGTTATTGTTTTAGTGCCCTTTAGTTTTTAAATATTTTGTTTTTAGGATGTCTCGTTTCAAAATTGTTTTGAGAAATAATCGCCACGAATTATAAAGTTAAACCAAATAAATATAAAATAATTTCCGCTCTTTTTGTACAAATATGCACATATTTTCATGGAAAAGATTATTATTATTTTAATGTATTTTAATTTAATATTGGGATCTAGGATTCTAGTTACAATATTTTCAAGAATAACTGCAACGAAGATTAAAGTTACAAAAATCAATATGAAGTTATTTCTGCTCATTTTAAGTTTTCTGATTATACAGTTTTTAATTTTTATCTATAAAGGTAAATAAAATAAGTAAATTTAATTTAGTTAAAAAAATAAATTAATTACAGTAAATAAAATTAATTAAATGTAAATTTGGTAAAAAAAAAAAAATTTTTTAAAATGATTTTTATCTTCATCCTATTTATTATCGTTGTAGAATGGTATGTTCCCTATTTCATTTATCCCCTTACCTGCCGAGGAAAACTTACGAGATGCGCTGCCCAGTGCCACCGTTTTCATACAGGCGCGTAGTTATGATATGTATTGGAGGAAAAAAAAGGTGCGTTTGCAACATGAAACCTTTTTACTTTAACAGAAAAAATAAAATGTAAAAAAAAAAAAATTCTAAATTTAAAGTATAGAATAACAGTGTAATAAAACAGATGTTAGAACTTATCTGCTGTGTGATATTTCTAAAACAAGAATTCATTATTGTTTCATATGTAAAATATGATAGGAGAAATAACTATTTATTTAAATGTCTAAACTTGTTTTATAAACCAAGTCACATAAACCAAAATCACATTCATTGCATTGATAGCTGGTTTCACGACGAAACGGAAGCAAAAGAAGAATAAAAAAGCACGACCTACAAACAGAAACAGAAGCAAAAACTGCACAGCTATGACTCACCGTTTCAGAAACGTCCCCTTTACCAATACCCTATCCCTTTTCTCTGAAATAATAAAATCCTTTTCAAACATTGTCAAGGTCATTTTGTGGCATTCTAAGACCATGGAGCAGTTTTCTTTATAGCAGCGCAATGCAAAGGATAGTACTTCGCAAAGGCGTATATATACGCCGGCGGCGGTGAACGCATCGGTTGAGTGAGGCGTATATACGTCGGCGGCAGTTATAGGGGTTAAACCCCAAAGAACACATTGATGGTTAATGAAAGCAGGAAATTTTCTTCCAGAAGGCCATTAGGGGTATCTGACTTTACTTTTTACGTGTTACATAGAAAAAAAACTCGTAAAGCTCCCACCAGAAAACCTGATTGTTGTTGCAAGACAATCGCACAACCATTCATCAAATATTCTCATTTATGAAGGCAGTAACTACATGTAATGGACTCAACTAGTCGATTCCAACCAAAGCTCTTCTGTATCCCAGTGGAATACGTAACAGAAGAACCACGATGGTCGATTGTGGCCATCAGCAGATAACATAAATCAGTTCTCAGATTCGAAATGCTGCTCCAGAAACGAGGTGATTTGATGGAGACTGTGACAACGATTGTAAAAGCGTCTCGCATCGATGGTGGTTAGGACGTTTGATGGGAGATTCAATGTCTGCTGACAAGCTGTTCCCACCACGAGGCCCACTGATATTAAAAAAATTGAATCACGAGTGGAAATTTTTTAGAAGAATATAATAAATATATTTAATATATTTCGTCTTTGTACATTGACTGAGACCTATTCATAGCTTTTATGTTTTAATTTAATTAAATTATTTTTGAATTGATGAGTTACAGGAAAAATTTGCTCCATCAATAAAGCATTTTACAAAGTTCTGACATATGAATGGCATACTAATTAAACTTAATTAAAGTTAAAAATGCTTATCTGCACTTACAAAAGCCTAAAAACGTAATTATTATCAGACTTATTAATATTTTACTTATTGATATTTTTAATAAGGTGGTCTTTCTATAGAGGTCTGACGGTGGAGTGATTGGAGCTCTAGAACTCGGTACCACAGGGTTCGTGACCCGGCGGAGCAGTGATTGTAGTGGTTCGGAATCCACTGGAATCCATGAAGACTCTGACAAAGCATGTAAAGCGTCTCGCATAGATTGTTAGGTCGCCTGGTGGGAGATTCATTGTCCGCTGATAAACTGTTTGCGCCACGAGGTCCGCAAATGTAAAAAAAATATTGAACCATGAATCGAACTTTAATAAAGGGTTTTATTTTTATTTCCATCAGAAAATGATAAACTCTTACTAGATCTGCTGTTAGAGTTGAATGAACATGGAACAGCGTATTTCGGACAAACCCCTGATACCTCTTATGTGAGGATCTAATTAAAATTTCAAAAGTTATAAAGGGGTATCCCATTTTTTTTTTTTTTTTTTTTTTTTTTTTTTTTTTTGCCGATTGTGCATAGAATAATAAATGTAACAACATCCGTTACACGGTATACATTACTGCTTCTGTAATTAAAAATTTTGAGTTCGCGGTCAAATTACCCTGTTAATTGAATGGCACGATGCGTTTGTTGCCTTTCAGCTATTTCCATGATAGCTTTATGTGAAGATCTAATTAAAAATAGAATAGTTATTAAAAGTGTCCCTTTTTTTTTTTTTTTTTGGCCAGCTGTACAAAGAATAATAACTATCAGCTACATCAAATAATCAATAAACAATAATAAATAATAAAAATAATAATAAAATAAAATAATAATAAATAATAAATAATAATATAACATCAAATATCAGCTACGGCATTAAAGGAGATATCTACTAAATATTTTTTAACATCGTAACTTAACTAAACATTAAAATGATAATAATTCATCTACAGAATATTTTACGCGTTACATTTAAAATCAAGTATTCCAAAAATAGTTCCAAAATTGAATTTCAACTTCATCGAAATTTAAAGATTTAGTAATTCAATTCAAAACACTTCGGACTTTTTTCAATTATATCCAACCCTATTCCATTGGAATCCGGGAATTATTTTTCCATACAGATGTCCACTGTTCTTATTCAGTGGAATATAATTTTAAACATATTTTATGATGAATCAGATAATTTTGTTGATTCAATAAAAATTAAATTTTAAAAACTTCCGATTAAAAATTTAAAAACTTCCGGTAGCTTTTTAGCTCTTGGCAATCAGAGCAAATGATTATAAAAAACAAACCATTAAAATGTTTCCTTTGGTATGCAAGCATGGGAAATAAATAAACCGAGAGAATGCTTTCTTTTAAACATTAAAATATTATTCTAATAGAAAAAGGAAGAAACGATTGTTACGAGACATCATGGAACTGTTAATTGGAATTCGTCCATTTACTAAATCTGTTAATAGTATGTTGGGAAATCAGGAAGAACAAAACTTTTATCAAATATTTATAGCCTGAATTTCTATTTTCTGGCTGTTTTTTAAATAATATAAATTAATATGCTACTAACTTACTTAAAGTCTATTATGGATTTATCAAACGATCATTGCTTTTTTAAAAGGGGAACTTCGACCTTTTATATTTTAAAATCAAATGGATGCATTTTTAAATTCACTTAAATATTTGCCTTCCTCTATAAAACGACAATTAATTACACTAGATATTTTTAAAATTGATTAAACACAAATGTCAAACATTATCTCACTCAACTTTCACCAAAATCTTGAATACATAACGATAAATTATTTTTTACAAATTTTTATTCGACATTTCTTCCACTTATATTAAAATATAATTAAGTATTTAAAATAACTGGAGTTTATTTAATTAATTAATTTACTGATGAAATAAAAATACTAAGCACTGCGTAATTTGTATTTATTTCAAACAAACTACCTCCTGTTTTATTTACCAAAATCATGCGTTACCAAGCAATTATCTCAAAGCTAATGAATACTAGCGTAACGTTGCCATCAAATGCATAACTGAAACAAGAGCAGTTCTTCTAGACACTAAATACTTCATTTAGTGAAATGAATACCACGAGATTCACGTTCGAGTTTCTTTCACCAGAGACGCTTTTCTCCGGTTGATGCAAATAATTAAGATTATTTACTCGCTTCTTCTTGCCGTTCATTCGAGGAGGATCCAAGAAAGTTCCGCAGCCCAAATGAGGTGATTCAATGTGCCGTTTTGGGGCTCACAGCATCAGTGGACCGCTCAAAAGAGAGCGCTCTGAGAGGAGGAACAATTGAAAATACTTCATTCAACTTGTGCCGAGGGAAAAAGTTCTTAGGAGACCGAAATATCGCACGTGCCTTGTTTATCTTTAAGCAGATTTGCTTATGAGGCAGGATTAAAGATTATGAAATGGGTGTTTAGTCTTGAGGAATGAAATGCTGTTATAGCGATCTTTTCAGATAATAGGGTTTAAAAATGATGTGCAATTATGCAGCTTGTATTGATGCGGAATGTATATTTGTTCATAATTAAATCATGTATGCGGTTTATTTGAACATTAATGAACCTCGTTTTCTAATTATTAGAATGCAATGAATGTGTGAGTAGGGGATGACTCTAAGAGGAGTTTTAAGGGTAACTGCACATTATCGTATAATATAGGGTTGGGATTCTCTATGGTAAATTTTTGCACACATTGGGCTAATTCAACAGGGACTTCCAGTTTACTGTAGATTTTGAACCACTAACACGTATTCATGGCACGGCCAGGTTGATGGCCTGATGGTCAATTGGTTAGCGCTCTGGCCGTTGGTTCTGTAAATAATTATTAGATAATGGCATGTAAAAATGATGCAAATTAATGCAGTTTGTATTGATGCGGGATTCATATTTGTTCTTGTTTAAATCATGCATGCTGTTTTGTTTTTTGAAAATTAGTGAACCTATTTTTCTAATGAATAGCATGTAATGAATGTGTGTTAAGGGGATGAATCTGCGAAGATTTTTAATGATAACAGCTGCCAATTAGCGTGTTGTATAATAGTAGATAAGCATGAAACCTCTTACCAGACAAACTGGCTGTCGATTCAAGACACTTTACACACGTAAACACCCTGGAGTCTCTTGTTTCTGACATTAGTAATTAACGCATGTCGCCAGGAGGTTTCGAATCCCCTACAAGTTAGATTCTCGCTTGCTTTATGTATGTTTATAATCACTGAAATTATTTTTATATAACAGTTGTGATAAAATCATACCTTAAGGAGACATTATATTAATGCTACAATAACAATAGAGAATATCGTTACTTGTTTTTTTTTTTTATTTTTTTTTTTTTGGTCTTTTTTGTTGAGTTTTTGATTTTGATATTAATTTCAATCCATAAGATTAACTTTTACATTGAAAGACAATTAATTAAAGATTCGTGGAAGGATTCCACTTGAAAGCCGAGAACTCGAAACTCGGCTACGCGCAGGGTGAACGAAGTATACTACCTCTCCGGGTGAGAGTCTGTAACCAACTAACACTTAGGGTTGTGCTAAATACATTTTCTCTCGTGATCAGAGACTGTAAACTATACTTTTGTCAGCAGAAACGTGGGTTGCTGGTTTTTGAAAGTCTCGAGGCTTACTGGCCATTTTTGCTGTACGCCCCAGGACAGTGTGTAAGAGGAAGAACGGTCACAATCTTTAAAAGTCTTCAAGTGAAATAAAATGCACTCCTTGATCATCACTGATAAAATACCATTTTATCAGTATATGATTTATGCTGAATATAATAGAATACTGAAATTTTTAGAACTGCTAACAGAAAAGTAGTGATAAAGCAACAAAAATCTGAACATATTCATGTTTCATTTTAGAATTTTATGAAAGAAATGTTTGAATGAGATTATTCAATTATTTAAAATGTGAAGTATCCATCTGCAGTAGCAAAATATAAACTGAAATGAATTCTTGAAATAATTTAAGAAATACATGAAAATTATTATTAACTTATAATAATAATTTCTATTGCTATAATGAACAGTGTTGCCTTTTACATTTTGAAATAAGTTACCATCCAACATTATCTAAACACATTTAGTAAAAGATTAAATGAGATTTTTATTTTTATTTTTTGTCATAATTTTTCTTTCTTTTGATAATAACAAGGTCTTTCCTTCGGCGTTGATAATGAGTTCTTTTAAGAGCTTTTCACTTCACCACGAGCACCCCTAGTTAAAATTTCTATTAGTCTTTTTTTGGCTACACTCTCTTATCTCAAACAAAATGTCCTTCTGCATATTATTCTTCCCGTTAAAAGGGGAACAGAAATTTATCTTTTTTTTTTCTTTCTTCGCTTATGGAACAGTTCGGTCTCATGAAACTACCAATAAGCTGCAACAAAGGCCCTCCAGTTTACACATTGAGGCATTGTTCGCGGAAAAATGAAAGAAAAAGACTCGCAGACAACACGGAACGAGCTTTCGTTACCTGTTAGAATTCGCTCCGCTCATTAAAAGCATCCTGTTATAATTAAGAGTTATCTGCAGGCCCTCAAGGAGCATTCTTTCACGCGTGCCGCGTTGCTACTTCTGAAAAAGAAACTTTGACTGGAAATTTTTTACCGTAAATAAGTGTTGCCAGGTTACACTAAAGAATTTTCTTTCATAAGATAAATATTGCCTTCATTGAGATTTTTTTTCCTTTTTTGTTCTTTATGGATTGTGTTCAAGTGTTGGATTGTGATTCAAGTTAATATTTGAGGAAATGGAATTTTTAAGAGTTAAAAGAAGCCGTTTGGTGAGTTTGTTCTCTATTTTGTCAACATTAGAATATGAAGTATATCAAACAATTCTTTCTGTTTGTTTGTTTTTATATGTAAGAAAATGGAACTATACTTTCCCCGTATTTAAAAATCTTTTATTTCCACAACTTAATTAAGAACATAATTATTCTAAATTAAAATCTGAGATTAAACGAAAAAGCTCAATTATTATATTTTAAAAATAAATTGCAGCATTTAAGATGTTTTCGAATATGTATTCTAATAATGGATTCTTTTAATACTTCCTGATTCACTTGCTATGCATTTATGTCTTAATTCTAATTTGTTAAACAACTAGATTAAGCAATTTTTACTGTGACAAAAATCTATTTCATCTTGATCTGTAGATTTAATATATAAAACAATAAAAAATAACAGACAGATAAAATAATAATAGATTTTAACAAATTTTTAATAAATGATAATAAATATACTAAAGTGATAAATAATATTAAATAATAATATAAAATAACTCAAACTGAGGAATAATTACCGGAATTTATTTGATTATAAAATTTTTTAAAAATATTTCTCGAAAACAATTTTAAAGTTACTGGAATTTTGTCCCAAAAAAAATGGTGGGCAAATTATTTTTCATAAAATGAATCGTTAAAAGTCTCTCTTCCCGTAATAGGAAAAATTTGAGTTAGCTGTCAATAAACCCTGTTAATTAATTTGTTATTCAATTGACTTAAACCATATGTTCTTGCCTTTGAGCCATTTTCAATAATAACTCGTATGTGGAGATTTAATTATAATTGCAAAATTATTAAAATGACTTATATTTTTGCCGACTGACTGTACATATAATAATAATTGTAATAACATTCGTAATACAGTTTACATTACCATTCGTAATACAGTTTCCGTAATAGAAAATTTTGAGTTAGCAATCAATTAGTTCTTTTAATTCATTTTGTTAATCAATTGAATGGCATCATTTGCTTGTTGCCTTTGAGTTTTTACCAATGATACCTTTTATGTGAAAATCTAATTATAATTACAAAAATATTAAAGGTGTCCCCCTTTTTTGGTCGACTGTATATGTAATAATAAATGTTATAACATCAAAGTAATGTCAGTTAAGGAATAAAAGGATATATCTATTAAAACTTTTAATACAGCATCTTAACTGAACAATAATATGGTACTACTTTACCTGCAGAATAATTTAAGCATTAAATTTAAAATCAAGTATTCCAAAATTGAATTTCAGCTTCGTCAAAATTAAAAGATTTAGTAATAGAATTCAAAAAAAAACTTCCCGTACTTTTTCAATTATATCCGACCATATTCCACTGGAATCCGAGAATTATTTTTTTCCATACAGATGTCCCCCGGATAATGCAGTTTCTATGATACTTTACTTTGAAGTCAGATCACAAAAAGTGAGGGATTCCAGACGTTATATATAAAGTTTTCCCAATGTAAATGCTCGCTTATGAATAATGTATGCAGAAGAAGTGGAAATGAAATTTGTAGGAGTCGAGCCTGAGTTCTTGCAGTTCTCAGGTGGGTTGTGGCGAAAAGTGTTAGAAATCCTTTTTATTTTATTTAAAAAGTTTTCAGGACTTTTATAATTGCACTAACATCGGGATACTCCTTTAGGATCAAAGTTTACAGACGTCTTGACCTATCAATTCTTTGTAGAATTATTGTATACTTATTGGTACGTGTTTTTTTTTTTTTTTTCTGTCTTCAACTATTTATAGCCTTTAAAAGTTGCGCACAAATTTGTCTAAAATTCCTAAAACAAAAATATCGGGGTTTATGAAATATCAATTTTTTTTTTTTTTTTTTTAAGTTGCTGACAATGTCCTGTGGAAAACAACTGTGGGAAATTTGTATTCAAAATATTCATTAGTGTTTGAGTTACGCTTGGCTTTATGAAAAATTCCGGCGATTTTTGAAATGTTTGAATTAATTGAGAAAAGAACTTGTATTCAATTTTGTTTGCGGAAACGTATAGAATGTTGCAGAAGTCATTCGGTAAGCATTCCTATATCGAAAAGAAAAGTTTAGAGGGGTATAAACAGTTCAAAGAAGGCAGAGGGCGCATTGATGAAGAAGAGCCCACTGGTCGACCATCAAACTCAACCGACGAACTCACGTCCAAAAATTAAAGATTCGGTGCTTGCAAACCGTCGATTTACAATTAGAGACCTTGCTGATGATGTTGGAATTTCAAAAGGATCGGTCGATTCAATTTTGGGCCTCAAACGCGTCAAATCTCAATACCGAAAACACTGAATGCATCAGCTCCCACATTAATTCTTCGTGACTTTTCGCCAAATATGAAACCCATGTCGTTCCACAACCCCCGTATTCACACCGTGCGACTTTTACTATTCCCTAAACTCAAAAGATCACCCGGGGACACCGTTTTGAGTCGATTGTAGAGACATTTTAAAAATCGCAGGAATCAGTCATCTCACAAAACCTGGCGTAACTCAAGTACTAATGAATATTTTGACGTAAAATTTCACACAGATGTCAGGGACAGTGCCAACAAACTAAAAAAAGAAAAAAAAATTGAAATACCATATGCCCGGGAAATATAAATTGTAAACTGGTCTTACTTTTGGACACAGTATTATACACTCAAGAGCCAAAACATTATGACCACCTGTCAATAACGAGTTGGCCCCCCCTTTTGGCGCACAACACAGCTTCAACCCGCCTTGGCATGGATTAACCCATCACTTAATACCAGTTAAATACCACTTCCACCTGATCATGGGCCTTCCACGTCATCCAGGCGAGTTCATTGCAAAATGTAGGGGTGGTTATAATGTGTTGGCTCTTGAGTGTATGAGAAAGTGTGATAAAGAGTTGTTGAGAATTAAAACAAATAAAGAAACGTACGATTGTTATAGGGATCTAGAAATTATTAGAAATTATATGTTATAAATATTTCTAATTCTGTGATAAATTTAAACTTGATTTCTTATGTTTATAGCAGAATAATGGTAGTAATAACTGTAACGCTATTCAGGTACATTAAGGTGATTTACTACAATACAATCAAAGAAAGGAGTAATAGACATACTTTCAAGCGGGCACAAAAGTAATTTCTCACATTTGTATGTCTCATTGAGTGAGACAGGAAACTATGATATCAGGTATGCGAATCGACTGTTTAAGCACAGTTCCATAATCATCACAGAATCTATTTGACTTTCAAAGCACTTGTGACCAGTGGGAATCAATCTCTGCTTTCTTGAATGCTAGTTATTGAACACTACTAGTGATATATTACTAGTATATTGCATTAGTCGCGATACTTCTAGTACATTGCATCAATTGCGATATTACTAGTATTTTGCGTTAGTTGAGATGTATATCATTTTAGTTGCGATTTTTAGTATATCACTTTAGTTGCGCTATTCTAGTATATCACTTTAGATGCGATACTCTATCACTGTAGTTACGATACTCTATCACTTTAGTTACGATACTCTATCACTTTAGTTACGATACTCTATCACTTTTTAGTATATTCAGTATATCTTTAGATGCGATACTCTATCACTTTAGTTGCGATACTCTATCACTTTAGTATATCAGTTTAGATGCGTTACTACTTGTATATTGCGGTATAAGTCTGTTAGAATAATTTAGTGCAAATTTAGAATGTTTCAGAAATTTAAACTATTATTTTCCACAAAGTTTGTTACCGTGGAAAATTAAATATCACCATCATAAAAGAAAAAATATTTGACGACAGCAACAAGAAAGAGACGTAAAAGGCTTTTCTTTACAAAATAATCCTTTTTTTTTTTTTTCATAAAATTTTAAGCATGCAGTATTGGCTTTTATTGAATTTTATATGGAAAGTGAAAATCCATGAACTTTATACAAAGTGTTCAACAGGCACTCTTTCGAATAAAAAAAAACACAATACATCTACAAAAATGGAAGAACTGTATTTAATCTTCTATTCTGCGAAGACAAATAAAAGTTAAATTTTCTTGGTTACCTCTTTCATATCTTAATATTTGCTAAAATATTTATTATTATTCTTTTTTTTTAAAAGCTACTGAAAAACGTTTCACCAGGATCAGAACTGTTTATCAATTTTTCTTCATCCAAAAAAGCATCGGAATTTGTTTTTCTCATTCTTCTTCTATCGCGTGAGACGACTGCGATTCATGGCTGTGGATGATTAGTTAATGGATGTCGGGGCAGAATTGTTTTATCATTACCTAAATCAAATTTTTTTTTTTTGCATCGATCGCTGTTTCATTAATTTTCCCAAAACTAACAAGTTTCATTTTTTTTCATCTGTAGCAGCCGTTGTGCTTAATTTATTCTTGTCAGTACGAGTGTATTGGAAACAGAATTTTCAGTCAACAAAGATTAAAATTTCTTTAAAAAAACTTTTTATTTCATATGCATATGTTGTTGATAATATGTGCCAATATTTCATGTGTTGGTTTAATAAATTGTTTGAGTATTTATTTATAAATTAAATTTATGCATAGGATATATTTGATTATTTAATTGCGTTCATACACAATGTAAATTTTACAATTGAATATATAAATGCCAAAACCAATTTTCCTATTTTAAATTGTTCCATCTTGTAGTTCTGTGAAATAAATTGAAATCAAAAATATTTGCATATAGATACAAAGAATTATTTTGAGGAACAAAATAATATTATTTTCCAACAAGGAAAAGGACAATTACTTTTTAAATATAGATGAAACACATAATAATATAAAAAATTTAAGGAAAATTACATTTTCTGCAACGAAGCCGTAGATAACAGCACTTTCTGCAATAATGCCATCTTCTATAATGAAGTAGATAACAACAACAACATTTTCTGCAATAAAACGATAGGTAACAACATTTTTTGCAATGAAGCCAGGTAACAACGTTTAATGCAATAAATTCATAGATAACAACAACATTTTCAATAAGGACATATAAAAGAACAACATTTTCTGCAATAAAGCCATAGGTAACAACAGCATTTTTTGCAATGAAGCCATAGGTAACAACGTTTAATGCAATAAATTCATAGATAACAACAACAACATTTTCTGCAAAAGATAGGTAACAAGAACAACATTTTCTGCAATAAAGGCATAGATAACAAGTAATGAAGCCCTACATAACAACAACAACATTTTCTGCAATAAAGCCATAGGTAACAACAGCATTTTTTGCAATGAAGCCATTTTTTGCAATAAATTCATAGATAACAACAACAACATTTTTCTGCAATAAGGACATAGGTAACAAGAACAACATTTTCTGCAATAAAGGCATAGATAACAACAACAACATTTTCTGTAATGAAGCCCTACATAACAACAACATTTTGTAAAGCCATTAACAACAACATTTTTCGCCTTAAAGCCATAGGTAGCAGCAACATTTTCTGCAATGCATACTTTTGTTTTGAATTCAGCAACTATACATTCTTCAGAAATGAAGGCATAAAAAGATCTACTGAAAAAAGGTAATTTACAAAAAAAAAAAAATAATAAATAAAATAATAAATATAACAATATCCTTTATTCAAACTAGACAAAAACTCAAGTCTTGTAATACAAACACTATGAAACCTTAATGTTAAATCAATTATAACAGTTAAAAATAAAAAAGAAATCCGAAAAAGTTTCTTTAAACTTTTAGCTTTTCAGGAGTATAAATTTAATTCACTCATCAAAAACGTGCTCAACATATTTCTTTGTCATTTAACTTAATCAGCATTCAGTACTGTTTATCCTAACATATCTCCGTCTACCGTCTATTTTAATTAAGTATAATTACTTTAACAATTGCAGGACATTATTAAAAGAAGAGCTACGTTAAAAAAAATGCTACTGCTTTTTTTCCCTTGATTAAAATTAAGGCAGACAAACAAATAAGAAAATGTAATGTAACCTCATTTGGTAACTCATTTGCCCCCAAAAAAAGAAACAAGTTAGTCAAAAACACACTACAAAAAAGAGTTTTTAATTAAATTTTAACTTTTTCGTTAATCAACAAATTGTTGAATGCGAACTCAACAGATGAGTTAATTTTGTAACAGACAGCTCATGTTTTGAGAAAGGGTATTTTTAAAAAGAAATTTGCCACCGATAGCTTTTAAAGAAGTTTGAATTTTTAGGATTCCTCATTGCGTGAAAGATTTTGAAGCCAAAAATAAGAATTACACGATGAAAACGAGATAAAAGCGTTTTGTCTGCTATTAGGCGTGAATGGACGTCAAATTGCTTTAGGTTTTATGAATGAAATTGATTAGCTTGTATTGAAAAAGAACAAAAATAAACTCAGAGTGATATTTTGAGAGAAAATTAGTTGTAGCTATTTTGTTGCTTAATGTTTTTACTGATTTTTCTGCATTTTTCCCCCTTTTATTCGTAGAATTTATAAATAATTATTTCTTGCATTTGTATGAAATAGTTTGGTTAGTAATAATAATTGATAGTAATAATAATAATAATTGAATAGTGATAATAATTGAATTATAGTTTTATGGATTTTAGTTAAGTTTTGGGCGTATGGCTTGACAACCCTAAAAGTAAAAGAAAACATCTCACAGACGTCCTTGCCTATTATAGCGCTGTTACACCATTGAAAAATCATCTAATTTTTTTTTTTCTTCATTTACAAATTTCGTTATATTTAGTTAATTCTTTTTGGGTGCGTCTGTTTTTAATTTACAGAGCAATACTATTATGACTGCATTAATTTTGGGCTTTATACGGTTATAATTTTATCATGTATAAACTAAATTCAAGTAATAAAACAGAGAAGTCTGAGTGTTGCCGTAAAAAATAAAATTTAATTCTAATATGAAGATTCAAGGACAACAGAATGTCCTGACAAAGATCGGCAGTTTATAACTATATGCGCACATTAATGAGGGTAATTTAGCGCCTTAATGAGAGTGAAAAGTTAGGAAACCTTTTTCATTTTTAAAGTTCTGGTGTATTCCTGAAAAATGATCACTTCGAGTAATGTTAGTTAAAAAGGGACTCATTTTCGACAGCCAGCAACTGCCGGAAGTAATTGATGTCGTCGATGCTTCAGAAATTTAAAAGTGCGAAATGAGTTGGGAAATTTATGTCTCGAGCATGATTAAAGTTTTCTGCAAAAAATTCACGTAGAGTTTTAATAGCTAATTTCTCAAAAATTAGACAGTTCAAAAATCTTTTGCCCCGTGTTCAAAATTGAACAATTTAATCTTATTATCAATTTGTGAGGCTTACTTTCAAAATTTGTTAAATCATGTCTACAAACATCTTGATTTACCGTACTGATTATAACATATATTTTTGGTTTTCAGTCCTAGTCTTTCGTTAATAAATTCTGAAGATACTTTTTTCAAAACTAATAGATTTTGTGGTATTTGTGATGAAAATTTTAAATTGCAAGCTGGACTGCTGGATAGAATATTCAGTGTTTTTATTTCATACAAAAATGCAATTGTTGCTTTGTTTTTTCTTTTAAATTCGTCCATAAAGTATTTTTTACTTCAGGACGTTGACTCAACTCGGTAGTTTGCCAAAAGATAGATTGCAAATTGCTATTTCGGCTTAGAAACAGAGTCCCTTCCATTAATCTGTCTTTAAATATGTTAAATTTGTCTATATCTAATTGTTTGCGTGTGGTGTTTGTCCGTGAGCAAATAAAGCTGTGAGTTCTCCAACCTGTATCTCAGATATCTCAAACCAACCAAAACCAGTTACCATCTGGTTGCCCAACCTGCTCACTGCAATATGTTAATAATCTGTCAAACCAAAAATCTATTATCTTCAACAAGGGTAAAATATCGAGTTAAAAAAGCATGATTTTTTATAGCAGTACAGATAAAAACGTCGAAAATTCTATTTTTATGGTGGAAAAACGGAAATGAATTAAAAATAAACTTATTATGGAGAAAAAAAAATTTTAATTAAATACAAACTTTCCTTAATCAGCAAATTAAAGAATAACAAACACATTAAACTAGCAAAAAATTTGTAGAGATAAAAGGTAAATCAAATTTGTTTTTTTCTTCCTTGAAATTTGCAAGCAACACTACTGCGATAAGTAAAAGAATGAAGGTTTACATCACATTTTTTTTTATTTGCGATAGAACATGCTGCTACCATAAACAAAAAAATGTTTTTAACACTCAATGAGATTAAAAACTCTTCCTTGGCTGTTTCTGATTTAAATCAATGCCAAATCTTCTAGAAATATCCGAATGAAACTCATTTCTTTCAGCTCGCTTTTAAAAATTAGAAATATGACAAATTTATTCATAAAAACTTTCATGAAAAGAAAAATAATCAAATGTTGTATTCGTGGCACAATAAGTTACTTTTAAATGCTAAATATTGTTTTAAAATTTTTATAGTACTTTGAAAGTTATTTACGAAAGTCGAGAGTTTTGAAGTGAGGTTATTTGTCACTAGGATGGCCGATTTAACATATCCGACGTTACCCAGGGTAAACCATGAGAAGAACTGCTGTGTGCTATCCCAATGTGGATCCAACACTAACTAAAGAGTATTCCAGGTTACTATAAAGAAGATGCATCTGAAGGTTCGCCCACTCGTGAAAAAAATATCACTTTTGCGTTGTGTCTAATACTCAATGTTTTGCTGGAAGGATATTCCCTTGAGTAGCCTACACATGAGTGGAGGGAAAAGGGCAGCTTCTATTGTGATGGTGCACCCGTATGTAGAAGTCTGACCTATCTCCGTGTCGCTGAAGAAGGACGACAGTGCCTTCCAAGAGAAAATTTAGGGAACTCGCATTTGCATATCGTATAGGAGAAAATCCGGAAAACTCCCCCAGGTAGTTCCGACTATCGAGGCAAAATGCTGAACATCCCAAACGCCATCGAGTATCCTCGTTCTTTGGAAGAACTTCTACAACCAACCAGCCAGCGGATTGAACGTCAGCCTTAATACTCTCCAGTAACGCACGTTGCCACTGAGTCACGATTCGGGCAAAAAATACCACTGTTTGAATATCTATCAATGATTAAAATCAACTCATGATAATGCTATAAGATAATAGGATAATATTTAAGAAGCTTATGGAATTTTTCTTTTTTGAACTGATCATTCATACTAACTGGGCTAACGTTCAATAGACAATATTTTAGATGTATTTGTAATTTTTAATAAACTAAATGCCTTGTTGGAAGAAAAACCCCTCATGAATTGAATTTACTGCCCAATACAATAAAAGGAGAGTGGTATTTAAAGTAATAGATTAATCTTCAAAGTATTCTCTATATAAAATATCCCCAAAGCGTTTTCAAAATATTCCTTACCTGAATTTTAAAATAATTGAGAAACGGTTCAAAAGAGAACATTTAAAACATTCCTTTTAGTAAAGAAAGCATTAGATAAACCAATACTTTTAACCTACATTGAAATGCTTATTTTCTCTTTAAATTGATAACAGATACGCCGATGCCATAAAGCTATATTTAATACAGTTCCAAGTGGAAAATTCCTCACGAGATGTACAATCTTAAATAAACAGATAATTTTTCAAATATCCTGTTCACGTAGATTCTGTTTGTTTGCGAATGAGGATAAAAATGTAACAGGCAATTGTCCTGCGGCCTCTTTCAAAGATGAACGTTCGAATTAGATACAGGTAAATAACGCCAAAGAATATTTTGCCTTTTAACTGAGGAATCATTATGGATGCCACTCGAATATAAAACTTTAATTATGCAAACACTGTTTCGGTGTTCATTTGGCGTAGAAATGCATCTTCTATTGCATTTTTCTATTGGAGACTTCCAAATGGAAAGAGTTAATTGCGATTCTATGTTTAGAAACATTGCTTTTTGTGTTGTAATTAAAGTTATTGTTGCATTGAAACAAAACTTCAATGAATAAGCTTTTATTCCCAAAAGTTTTAAGCGTGGGTGAAATTATTTCCTTTGAAAATGAAACTATGCGAATTACAGCGATGAAATCATGTAAATTTGTCAGTTATGAACAAAAAGGCACACTGAAAGGTAATGCAATGCTATCGGAATCATTATAATATTTTGATGTAGGAAAATATCCTTATTTAAGATATATATTTCTTACACTGTATTGATATATATTAAAATCAAATGCAAAGAAAAATGAAAAAAAACTGAAATTTTTTAAATTATTAATAATCATTCGTCCAAAACGCATTTCAATTGATAAATAATTAAAATAAATTTTTTTTTTTTAAATTATAAAAAATTTAAATACTTATAAATACTATAAAAATTCGATAATTAAATATCTAACTTAAAATTTAATTCCTTGAAATATTGAAAATATCCTAAGCAACAAGTAATATAAAAAAAATTTAAGTCAATTTTTATTTTTTTCTCCCATATTGCAGGAAGTACTTTATAAATAATTTTCATTCATTTTTTTAAGTTTATTTGGCTCCATTTAATGGTAGATAAATACAACTTAAATCTAAAAATATATTATTAATTAATTAAATTTAATTGCTGAATTAATATTTGAAAAACTGTATTAACATCCAGTGTCATCCACTTCAATTTTTAAAAAATGTATTTGAACTTGATTGGATAAATAAAAAGCATTTTATGAACGATTGAAAATTTGTACAAGATATATAGAGAGAGAGTGTGACCTAATAGAAGGAATTGAAAAATGGAATTAGCTTTTATTTTATCAAAAAGTTCCAAAACCTCTTAAATCAACATAATTAGATTTTTCTAATTATATTTAAGAAATTTTAATTCATACTATTTTTTTACTAATTAATTATATTATTTTTTACTAATTAACATGAACAGTTTTTCAATTTTTATTCAATTTTAAGCAATTAATTTCAATTTTTATAGAATGTAATCATATATATTTTAAGGAAGGTAAATTATTTGTTTAATAATTGTTAAATCTATTTTTATATTAATTTAAAAAGCAGTGTGCATGTTGGACAATTGGATTGTAAATGGGTGTGGTTGGGTTGAAATACTTGAGGCACAGATTGGAGAACTCGCAGCTTTATTTACACACTCACAAACACCACACACATACAATTGCAAATGTACAATATGTAACACATTTAAAGACATATAATTTTAAGTCCGTGGAAGGATTCCACTTCTAAGCAGAAAACCCTCTAATAAGGTACGCGCAGGATGCACGAAGGTAATTCCTCTACGGGTGAGAGTCAGTAGGCCAACTGACCATTTCCCCTTGAAGTCACAGAAAAAACATCCTGAACTTCCCCTATGCTCTAACCAATGCGTAAGAGGAAGCTTGGTTACAAAATAAAATAAAATAAACAGTTTTTCAACTTATATTCAATTTTAAGAAATTCATTTCTATTTTATAGAACTTAATCTTAAATATTTTAAGGAAGACAAATAATTATTTAACAAATGAAAATACTAATTTTTATACAGATAAAAATATCAGTTTAAATTTATTTAAAAAGTCTCGTATAGTAATTTTCATTTGTAAACATACTTATTGAATTTTCATGATATTTTAATTGTATAACTCTTTCATTCATTTCTATCACCGGAAAATTCTAATAACAAATTTTTATCTACTAATATTTCTAAGCAATCATTTTATTGAAACCAAAACTCACTAGATATCAACCTTTTAACGTCGAAGATGCAGAAAGCTGTATTTACGCTAATGTGAAGACGTAAATGATTGTCTATCACTTAAAAGTAATCAGTGCTTTTATTTTAAATTTCAAATTTATGTGAATCGTCAACTCTTAACTAAACTTATAATATTTTATTTCTTTTCTTTTAAAGCAGAATTAAATTTGATTTAACGCTCATAAAAATTCCTACATTCCAACTCTCTTTTATTTGATGGTAGTATAATGCATTTTTTTCCCAGTGCCGAGTAAGAAATTTGAAGTAAATGAAGGAACAGAAACCCTTTACTGCTGAAGATTTGAGAATCGTATCTAAAAATGAATATCTATATCACTGAAAAGTAAGCGAGACTGTTTTGAATGACAGTTGTCGGATATTTTCTTAAATAATTAGATTTCTAGGCATTTACGTTGGAAATTGTAACGCTAATCAATTTTCCCCATTCTATAGTTTGAAATCTTTCAAATGCAATTCTGTGAGTTTATATTAAGAACAGAAATATTTGCTGAGATGTTGTCAATCGTTCTTGTATTTATGTTTAATAAAAAGTTAGAAAATTTAAATTTTCTAAAAATTAAAATCTTAGGCATTTACATTGAAATTGTATCTGTAATGTATTTTTATTCTATAAATTTAAATTTATCAGATTTAATTCTGTGGAATATAATTTTAAGAAGATATATTTTATGATGCTATAAGACATTTTGATTTCATTTAAATTAATTTTTAAAAATTTTTGTATAAAATAATGTGGTTAAATATTTAAATAATTGCTTCGTGAATTTAATCAAAAACCACATCATTCTTCCAATGAAGAATTCGTTTTTTTTCCACAAAGATGAAAAAATACTTAATTTTTTTAATAAATCAAATGCCTTTTTCGAAGGAAAAAAAACTGCTCAAGGATTGAATTTACTACACAATACAATAAAAGATTGACATTTAAAGTATTTCAAAACTTTAAAGTTTTGATATAAAATTTCTCCAAAATAATCTCAAAATATTCATTACCTAAATTTTAAATTAATTGAGAAACGTTTGAAAAGAGAACATATAAAGTATTCCTTTTAATACAGAAAGCATTAGATAAACCGATACTTTTAACCTAGATTGAAATACTTGTTTTCTCTTTAAATTTGATAACAGATATGCCGATGCCATAAAAGCTCTATTTAATATAGTTACAAGTGGAGAATTTCTTACGAGATGTGCCATCTTAAATAAACGCATCCTTTTTCAAATATCTTGTTCACATATGTTCAGTTTGCTTACCAATGAAGATAAAAATGTAGCAAGCAATTGTCCTGCGGCCTTCTTTCAAAGACGAACGTTCGAATTAGATGTAGGTAAATAACGCCGAAGGATATTTTCGCCTTTTAACTGAGGAATAATTATGGATGCCACTCGAATATGCAAAACTTTAATTATATATTCCGTGTTTAAGTGTTCCTTTGGCGTAGAAATGCATCTTCTCCTGCATTTTCTATTGAAGAGATTCAAATGGAAAGAGTTAATTACGATTCTATATTTAGAAACAGTGCTTTTTGTGTTGTAATTAAAGTTATTGTTGTTGCATTGAAACATAACTTCAATGAATAAGCTTTTATTCTAAAAGTATTAAGCGTAGTCGAAATTCTTTCCTTCGCAAAATAAAACTATGCCAACTAAAACGATAAAATAATTTAGATTTTTTAGCTGTGAACAAAAAGGCACAAAGGAAGATAATGCAATGATGTCGGAATTGTTATAATATTTTGATGTAGGAAAATATTGAAGTATATATTCTCGAGATATATATATATTTGAGATATATATTTTTTCTACATTATATTGAGATAGATTAAAATGAAATTAAAAAATAAATGTCAAATTCTGAAATTCGCTAGTACTTAAATTATCAATAGTCATTTGTTCAAAAATCTCATTTCAGTTAAAAAAAACCTATTAGAATAAATTTTTAAAAAAAATGATAATAATTTTAAAATATTTATAAAAGTTTTCAAAAGCCGATAATTAAATATCTAAATTAAAATTTTGATTCCTTGAATAATTCAAAATATCCTAAACAAAAATGGATTTGGCTTTTTTTTTCAAAATACTCCAAAAACCGTTAAATCAATATCGTTAGATTTCAGACAATAGAATAGTTTCAAATAATCAATTTTTAAAAGAAATTTTAATTTTTTTTATACTATTTTTAAAATTATAGTGTGCAGGTTGGGCAACTGGATTTTAAATGGTTGTAGTTTTGTACATACTGTGATATTTGAGATTGTGACATACAATTATAAACATACAATGTGTAGCACATTTACTGACATACAATTATAGATTCATTGAAGAATTCAACTTCTATGGCGAAATCCCTATGCTCAGGTAAGAGTGGAGTGAGTTAAATATAATTCCTTTCCTGGTGAGAGTCTGTCCATTTCTCCTCAACGCCACAATGCGTAGGAGACAGCATGGTTACAAAATAAAATAAAATAACAGTTCCACAATTTATATTTAGTTTAAGCAATTAATTTCTATTTTATAGAATTTAATCATAAATAATTTAAGGAAGATAAATAATTGCTAATTAATATTTTTATATAGATAAAAATATCAGTTTAATTAAAAATTGTCATATAACTAAGTATACTCTAAATTAAGCGGCCTATTAGACAATTGGCTAGCGCTCTGCACTTTGGAAAACAGGCTTCAGGTTCAATTCTGACGGTGGTATGGATGTTTGTCAGTGGTTCGAAATTCACGTTAAACTTTAGGTCCTGGTTTAATCAGTCCAAAGTGTTCACAAAATGATTATAGACCAATAAACGAATCCAAATCTTAAAATTAATGATACATTAATTGTACAATCTCTTCCGTTCATTTTTACAATAGAAAATCTAAATAACAAACTAGAATTATCTATTAATATTTCTTAAATAAATAACTTCATTTTAACTAAAATATATATCTGCCAGATATCATCATATCAAAAGTCTACTCAAATTTTAATCATGTGCAATAAGGAAAATTGCTACGTCGTAAATTCAGTGAAACCCTATATTTACGTTCATGTGAAGACGTAAATAATTGTCTATTATTTACTGTAATGAGTGCTTTGATTTTAAATTTCAAAGTTATGTGAATCATCAACATTTTAAGTTAGAATTATAATATTTCTCATTCTTCTCTCAAATTAAAGCAGAATTAAGTTTGATTTAAAAATTTTATTGCAATTTCTCTACCTGGATCCAATTCTCTTTTATGTGATGGTAGCATAATTGCATTTTTTCAAAGTAGAGTAAGAATTCATTTTATGTAAATCCACACTCACTACAACCCTTTAATGTCGAAGATGCAGAGAAGCTGTATTAAAAATGAATATCTAATATCACTGAAAAGTAAGCGAGGACTGTTTTGAATGACAGATTTCGTCGGAAGATTTTTATCTCTCTAAAATATACTTTTTATTTTATTTCTTCCTTTACGGTTTTCAAGACGCTGACGCTAATCAAATTCCCCATTCCTGCATTACTTCATCTGTCCAAATGCAATTCTGCTGAGTTTCGAAGTATTAAGGGAACAAAAGTATATCGCTGAGATGTTGTCATTCGTTCTCGCATTGATGTTTAAATAATGCAAAGTTATACAGCCATATATTTTTAAAAATTAGATTCTAGGTATTTACTTTGGAAATTGTATATTTACATTATATTATATGTTATATATTATTTAGACTGAAATTCCTCAATTCCTATTCAGTGGAATATAATTTTTAAGACATATTTTATGATGAATCAGATAATTTTGTAGTCTTAATAAAAATTAAATTTTAAATAATTTCAATTTAAAAATTTCCCGAACGATTTCAAAAGCTTCTTCCCCTATATGTCGCCAATGTATGACGCCAAATGATCATCATTACATGTCACATTACCATCACAAGAAGAGCTATTGGTGGTTATCTTCGAGCCATTTAAATTGTGGGAAATTGGGCATAAAAAAAAAAAAAAGTTATCAAATATTTTACAATTTATCTTTAAAAATCAGTTTCTAAGCATCTACATTAATAATTGTGCCTATAACGTTGTTTGTTTTCCATTTTCTTACTTTTTTTTTTCAAATTATGTAAGTTAATAGGTTACTAACTTACTTAAAGGTCTATCAAAGGATCAAAGAGTCACAGCTATTCTCTTAATGAAGGCACTTCGACCCTTTATATTTTGAGATCAAAAGGGTGCATTTTTAATTTCACTTAAATATTTGATTTCCTCTATCAAATGACACCTAATTAATTTAAATATTTTAAAAATTGATTAATTAACACATATGCCAAACAATATCTCACTCGAACTTGCACTCAGTTTTGCACTAAATTACCAAATTATGCAACTTCTTAATTACATGAAAAGGAATTATTTTATAAAGAATTAATTATTCAACATTTCTTCCACTTACATTAAAATATAATAAAGTATCTCAAAACAACTGGAGTTTAATTAATTAATTAGCCGATGCAAATACTAATCACAAAGTATTTTATATTTATATCAAACAACCTACCTCATGCTTTATTTGCCAAAATCATGTGTTACCAAGCAATTATCTCAACGCTAATTAATACTCGTGTAACGTTGCCATGAAACTCATAACTGAAACATGAGCAGTTCTTCCAAACACTAAATACCTTATTTAGCCAAATAATACCATGAGAGATTCATGTTCGAGTTTCTTTCACCAGAGACACTTTTCTCCGGTTGATCCAAACAATTAAGATGATGACTCGCCGCTTCTTGCTGTTCATTTGAGGAGAATCCAAGAAAGTTCCGCAGCCCAAATGACGTGATTCAATGAGCCGTTTTGCGCTCACAGCATCAGTGGATCTGTCAAAAGAAAAGGGCTTTCAGAGGAGAAACAATTGAGTCAAATGCTTCGTCCCCGGCAACTCGCGGCGAGGGAAAAAGTTTACTTGAGGCCAAAATATCGGCCGTGCTTTTTTTTTTTATCTTTAAGCAGATTTGCTTTTGAGGCAGGATTAAAACTTATGAAATGTGGTGTTTCGTCTGGAGGAATGAAATGCTGTTATAGCGATCTTTTACAGATAATGGGATGTAAAAATGATGCGCATTTGCGCAGGTTGTATGGATACATGATACAAAATTGTTCATTTTTAAATCATGTATTCTGTTTATTTGAAGATCAGTGGACCACGTTTTCTTATGATTAGCATGCAATGAATGTGTGAGTAGGGGATGACTTTTAAGTGTAATTGCTGCATATTATTGTGTAATGTAGTGTTTGATTTTTGGACTGTCCTGATGTATATTTGTTCATGATTTAAACCTGTATGCTGTTTTCTGAACATCAGTGGACCTCATTTTTTAATACACATAATACATGCAATGAGTTAGTGATAACGAAAGCACTCTGCGAGGGTTTTTAAGGTTAACTGCTTAGTGTACAGAAAATGAGCAATTTAGTGTACGAAAGCTTTTTATTATCATCCTCACTGCTAAAAATATTTATCTGTAGGTATTTTATTTCAAAAACAAGTTTGAAAGTAAGATTCAAACGCTAATTTTTGATAAAACGGTTATGTTTTCCTGTCTAAGTGGTTAGTGTGACACAAAAGTATTCGAGAAATATTTCCACTATTTTCGGTTTTTAGCAATACTTTAAAATATTACCACCATAAATAGACTAAAAATGCTTCTGAAAGTATTTCTGGAAGGCAATCTGTCGTATTCCTTTGTGTTAGTAAAGTAGTAAAGTATTTTTAGGTACCCAATGTAATGCTGAATTTACTGTAACCTTTGCTGGTACAATCGATAGCTAATGATGGAAGGTCAAATGCTCCCCACTGAAAGAAATATTTAAATTTAAACAACAACTTAATTTAATTAGGTGTTTATTAAAATACTAAAATTCATGTATAAAAATTTATTGTTACACCATTATTTGTTTTGCCTCATGAAATAGAATACCGGAAATTTTAAAACAGCTAACAGAAAAATAGTGATAACGCAACGGAAAAGTTGTAAACATATTCATGTTTCGTTTCAGAATTTCAACAAAGAAATATTCAAATAAGACTGTCCATTTATTTAAAATGTTAAGTATCCATGCCTGACAGTAAAATGTAAACTGAAATGAATTCGTGAAATAATTTGAGAGTTATTACTAACTTATAATACTAAATTCCATTGCTATAATGAACAGTATTGCCTTTTACATTTTGAAATAAGTTACCATCATACATTATCCAAACACATTTAGTAAAAATGATTAAATAAGATTTTATTTCCTTTTATTTTTTAGCATATTTTTTTCTTTCTTTAGATAATAACGAGGACTTTCCTTCTGCGTTGATAATGAGTTCTTTTAAGAGCTTTTCACTCCACCACGACCACCCCTAGTTAAATTTGCTATTAGTCTTTTTGGCAACACTTTCTTCATCTCAAACAACATGTCCTTCTGCATATTATTCTTCCCGTTAAAAGGGGGAACAGAAATTTATCATTTTATTTTTCTTTCTTCGCTTATGGAACATTCGGTCTCATGAAACTGCTAATAAGCTGCAACAAAGGCCCTCCAGTTTACACATTGATTCATTGTTTGCGGAAAAATGAAAGAAAAAGACTCGCAAACAACACGGAACGAGCTTTCGTTACCTGTTAGAATTCGCACCGCTTATTAAAAGCATCCTGTTATAATTAAAAGTTATCTGCAGGAATCCCTCAAGGAACATTCTTTCACGCGTGCCGCGTTGCCACTTCGGAAAAAAGAAACTTTGATTGGAAAATTTTTACCTCAAATAAGTGTTGCCAGGTTACACTAAAGAATATTCTTTCATTAATCGATAAATATTGCCTTCATTGAGATTTTTTTCCTTTTGTTCTTTATGGATTGTGTTCAAAGTGTTTGGATTGTGATTCAAGTTAATATTTGAGGAAATGGTATTTTTAAGAAGTTAAATGAAGCCGTTTTGTGAGTTTGTTCTCTATTTTGTCAACATTAGAATATGAAGTATATCAAACAATTCTTTCTGTTTGTTTGTTTTTATACGTAAGAAAATGGAGCGGTTAAAAGTTTGTTTTAGCCAATGTTTCATTATTTAAAAATCTTTTTTATTTTCTACAACTTAATTAAGAACATAATTATTCTAAATTAAAATCTGAGATTAAACGAAAAAAACTCAATTATTATATTTTTTAAATAAATTGCAGCATTTAAGACGTTTTTGAATATTTATTCTAATAATCACTTCTTTTAATACTTCCTGATTCCCTTGTTATACATTTATATATTAGTTGCAATTTATTAAATAACTAGATTATACAATTTTTATTCATGTCAAAAACTTATCTCGTCTTGGTATGTTGTTTAATAGGTAAAAACAATAAAAATAAAAAACCTCAAAAACCTTAAAAACTTTTTTCTCTCCAGATAAACGATGATTTGGTAAAAAATAAAAACTTGAAATAAGAAATAATTACCGGATTTTATTTGATTATAAGATTGTTTTAAAACTTTTCCAGAAAATATTTAAAATTTATTCACATTATTTAATATATTATTATGCATACAATTTTCTTCTTCTTTATTGGAGTAACAGCCTCATGGTAGGCCAATACTGTCTGCCTACTGGCAGATTTCAAGACAGGATATGTTCTGTTTTACGGGGTAGACTTGTCTGCCCTACGCTCAACTCTCTACAGTCATATTAGACCGGAACCAACAGTTTAAAATAGATTCTGAACCACTACAAAACATCCATGGCACCGCCGGAACTCAAACACGAAACCTGTGGCACCGAGCGCCAGACCGTTAGTCACTCGGCCATTAGGCCACCCTAAAATTTTAATAATAAAAAAAATATTTTGGCAGAAATGATTATTTCGATAGGCCTAAGCTCAATAATATTTCAAGAAAGGGCTAACGTATTGAATGTTCTAATGCTGAAACAAAAAAACTTCTGTATCTCTGTCAGGACGGACGCATTAAATCAAAGGTCGGACAATTTCTTCCTAGTAAGAAAGTTAGAAAATAAGGTTGATAGGAGGTTAAAAATCCTTGAGGAAGTTAGACGGCTGATGCGAATCCATTCACATACTCTCTTTCTACCTTGAAGGATCTTCACTCATAATTATGCTGGCGAAATGTGGTTGCAATGTAGTATATTGCTTTGAAAAATGCTGAATCTGCTATATATATATATATACCGTTTGTAAATGGCATCAGTTCAAAATGTTTGTTGTGACTAATCCTCAGTATCCGTGCAAGCACGGGATAGACACTCAATGAGTAGTCTACTTATGGATGGGGGGAAAAGGGGCAGCTTCTGTTGTGATGGAGCACCCTTATGTAGAAGTCTGACTTGGCTCCATGTATCTAAAGAAGGAGGACAGTGTTTTTCTGGATGATTTTTAGGGGGAACTACACCGCATTTGCTTATAGTGTGAGATAAAATCCAGCAAAATCCCACCTGACTCACGAGGCAAGATGCTGAATATCTCAAACGTCATCGTATCTCTTCGTTTAGAACAGTGTCTACAACAATGCCGCCAGCGGATTGAACCTCGGTGTTAATGCTAATGCTCATCAGCGACGCACGTTACCACTGAGCCTCGAGTAGGGCAGAGTCAAAATATCTGGTTTTGAAAAAGAATTCATTCTTTTCTGATATTTTCAGAACCTAGTTCCAACAAATTATTTTAATATTTGCTAATATACTTAAAATACAGTTGTTTCCACAAAATTCTTATTTAAGCTTTTACCACAATGATCTCTCTTTTTGTACTATTGTAAAAATTTTAACAAATCTTTAAAGTAAATAGAAACATCATCGTGTACATTCTTAATATAAAAATTAAATTGCACAAAATTCTAAATAAGAGATTATTTAGTTGTAAAAGTGAGTATTTATTTATCTTTTCTATGTGCATAAATTGCTTCGTTAGTCAATTGATGGAGGGATTTTGTGTGCATGGACCTCATTCTCAACGTGCATAATAAATACATAATTTAATTTGGCTGCATTGAATTCTCCCCGGGTTTTCACGCTCCTTTAATGTTTACACATTTCAAATGCGTATCCACTCCACAGTTGCCTTTTATACAATGCAATTACGCGGCTGCAGGAGTAGAAGGGATTTAAAGCTTACAAATATATATATATATATGCATTTCACATCTTCTTGGAAAAGAGCTCTTAGAATTATTGTTTAATGCCTTTTTATTGTTTGAAATATTTGTCTCGAATACCTAGTTTCAAAATTGCATTCAGGAATAATTGTAAGAATGATAAAGTTATACAAAATAAATATAAAACTATTGCTGCTCTTCCTATACATATATGCATTAAATATCTTTCGTGGCTAAAGATATCTTGGAATTACTATTTTAATGCCTTTCATTCAATATTGTTTTCTAGGATACCAGTTATAATACTTTCTGAGAATAACTGCAACAAAGATAAAAGTTACAAAAAATCAATGGGAAGACATTTCTGTTCATTTTCAAGTTATTTATGTTTCAATTGTTATTTATAAAAAGTGAAATAAGTAAAAGTAAATTTGGTGGAATATTTTTAGAATATTTTAGCATATACTTTTAGCATATTTATCTTAGCATACTTTTCGTATCGTTGTAAAATGGTATGTTCAGTGTTTCGTTTATTTAAACCCTAAAGAGCACATTGATGAGTAATAAAAGCAGGGCAGTGCGTCTAACAGGCCATTTAGAGATATCTGACTTCCCTTTTACGTGTTACATAGGAGAGAATGCTCTTAATACTGTTACATACTCTTAAAACTATCACCAGAAAACCTTATAGTTTTTGCGAGACAATTGCACAATCATCATCAAATATCATCATTTATGAAGCCAGTAACTACTTGTAAATGTACTCCGTTAGTCCGATTCCAACCCTAGTTCTTCTGCATCCCAGTTGAATACGTATCGATGTACCTCGATAGCCCACATGTGGCCTTGAGCAGATAGCATGAATGAGATCTCAGATTCGAAATACTACTCCAGAAATGATGAGATTCGACGGAGGTTCTGACAAAGCGTGTACAGCGTCTCGCATAGATAGTAAGGGCGCCTGGTGAGAGATTCATTGTGCACTGATAAGCTGTTCTCACCACGAAGTACAGAAATGTAAAAAATAATTGAATCTTGACTCGAACTTTAATAAAGTGTTTTATTTTTATTTCCAATGGCAAGAGAAAATGGCAAATTGTTACTCGATCTGCTTGAATCTCCTCGAAGAGTTGGATGAACATTTTGGAACACGGTATTTCGAACATTTCCCTTAAGATCTAATTAAAATTACAAAAGTTATTAAAGGTGTCCCATTTTTATTGGCCGACTGCACATACAATAATTAATGCATTAACATTCGTAATACTATTTACATTACGGTTTCCGTAATAGAAAATTTTGAATTAGCGGTCAATTAATTCTGTTAATTAATTGAATTGAACCATACCTTTGTTTCCTTTGAGCTATTTCCATGATAACCTTTATGTGAAGATCTAACTATAATTACAAAAGTTATTAATTGTGTCCCATTTGTTTTTGATCAACTATGCATTAAATAATAAATGTAATAACATGAAAGTACTATCAGCTATCGAATTAAAGGGGATACTACTAAATGTTTTTTTAATACAATAACTTAACTGAAATGGTAATAATTCACTTGCAGAATACTTTAAGCATTAAATTCAAAATCAAGCATTCCAAAATAGTTCCAAAAATTGAATTTCAACTTCATCGAAATTTAAAGGTTTAGTAATTCAATTCCAAAAACTTCCCCGACTTTTTTCAATTATATCCGATCATATTCCATCGGAAACCGGGAATTATTTTTCCATACAGATTTCCCCCGGATAATGAAGTTTCTATGATACTTTTACTTTGAAGTTAGATCACAAAAAGTGAGGGATTCCAGACGTATACAAAGTTTCCCAATGTTAATGCTTGCTTATGAATAATGTATGCAGAAGAAGTGGAAGTGAAATTTGTAACAGTCGAGCCCAAGCTATTCGCAGTTCTCAGGAGGATTGTGGCGAAAAGTGTTAGAAATCTTTTTTATATATTTAAAAATTTTCAGGAGTTTATAATTGCACTAACATCGGGTTAATCCTTTAGGATTAAAGTTTACAGACGTCTTTACCTATCATTCTTCGTTTAATTATAGATACGGGTTTTTTTTTTCCTTCAACTGTGAAACATATTTTATAGCAAAGTTTCCTTTAAAAAGTTGCGCATAAATTTGTCTAAAATCCTAAAACTAAAATTACTCACAAACATGTCAAGCATGTTTCGTAATCAATTAATATCATTGTGTCAGGATATTGTTTTACAAGTATACATAGATTAGCGAGCTTTTAATTAAATAATATATTTTATTTATTGTTTAAAATTTATGATCAAAATGAAAGGTGTTTTGAAATTAGAGCACGAATAGCAGCACGGAATATCTGCTATTACGCACTACAAAAGCTGTTAAAGTCATCATGGATCATCTGGTGAATCAACTTACCTAAATGGAAAGTTAAAATTTCTCATATGCAGAGTCAGTATGAGGCCAATTGTTTTGTATTGCTCTGACACATGATATATGAAATAAAGATGATACATAACTATATGAGAAAGTGTGATAAAGAGGAGAATATGGTATAGAAATATTCTGAGAAAAACTTTTGGAGCAATATATGAAAATGGCGAATGGAGAATTAGAGCAAATAAAGAAACATACCATTGTTATAAGGATTTCGATATTGTTAGAAATTATAATTTATAAATATTTCTATTTTCGTAATAAATTTCAAATTGCTTTCTTATCTTTATAGCAGAATAACTGTAGTAATAACTGTAACGCTATTCAGGTACATTAAAGCTCTTTTCTGTTGCTGTTATCAAATATTTTTCTTCCGTTATGATGGTGATACTTAATTCCCCATGGTAACAAACTTTTTTAAAAATAACGTACAGTACAATCAAAGAAAAGAAGTAATAGACATACTTTTCAAGCAGGCACAAAATTAACTTTTCATAGTTGTAAGTCATATTTGAGTGAGACAGGGAACTTAGTATCAGATATGCGAATCGACTGTTTAAACACTCTTCCAGAATCATCATGGAAACTATTTGACTTTTTAAAAGTCTAGGAATTTCAAAAGTCTAGTCAGTAGGAATTAATCTTTACCTTCTTGAATACTAGTTAAGGAACACTATTATATTGTTACTAATATTATAAATACTAGTATAGCGTACTAGTACTATATTACTATTATATTGCTTTAGTTGCGATAATACAAGTATATTGCGTTAGAATAGATAATACGAGTATATTGCATTAATCGTAATACTATAATAAATTGTGTTATAAGTATTTTAGAAGGATTTAGTGCAAATTCCAGAATGTTTCAGGAATTTAAAACACTATTTTCCAAAGTTTGTTACCGTGGACAATTCAGTATCACCACCATACTAGTTGTAGAACACTACTAGTGATATATTATTAGTATATTGTGTTAATTTCGATATCGTACTAGTATATTAAGTTAATTACGATATTACTAGTATATCACGTTAGTTATGATACTACTAATATATTCCGTTAGTTGCGATACTACTAGTATATTGCGTTATAAGTATTTTAAAATGATTTAGTGCAAATTTTAGAATGATTCAGGAATTTAAAACGTTATTTTTAAAAAAAAAAGTTGGTTACAGTGGGGAATTAAGTATCACCATCATAACGGAAGAAAAATATTTGATAGCAGCAACAGAAAAGAGACATAAAACGCATTTTCTTTTCAAAAGAATTCTTTTTTCATAAAATTTTAAGCGCAGTATTGGCCATTATTGAATTTCATATGGAAAATGAAATCCACGAACTTCAACAGGCATTTCTTCGAAAAAAAGAAGAAAAAAAAACACAATGCATCTACAAAAATGGAAGAACTTTATTTAATCTTCCATTCTAAGAAGACAAATAAAAGGGACATTTCCTTGATTACCTCTTTCATATCTTAATATTTGCTTCAATATTTATTATTTTTTATTGCTACTGAAAATAATTTCACCCTGATCAGAACTGTTTATCACTTTTCTTCATTAAAAAAAATGTTATCGAGATTTGTTTTTCTCATTATTTTTCAATCGCGTGAAACGACTGCAATTCATGGCAGCGGATGATTAGTTAATGGACGTCGGGCAGACATGTTTTAGCATTACCTAAATCATAGCTTTTTTTCATCGATCGCAGTTTCATTAATTTTCCAAAAAGTAACAAGTTCCACTTTTTCATCTGTCACAGACATTGTGCTTAGTTTATTCTTGTCGGAGATTGTATTGGAAGCGGAATTTTTATTCAACAAAGATTAAAATTTCTTTTTTAAAAAAACTGGTTTATTTCATACTGCTGTGTCCAAAACGTAAGACCACTTTTAAATTTGAAATTCCCGAGGCTTATGGAATTTCATTTTTTTTTTTTTTTTTAGGTTGCTGGCACTGTCCTTGACATATGTGTAAAATTTGACGTCAAAATATTCGTTAGTGTTCGAGTTACGCTTCGCTTTGTGAGACGCTAAAATTGATTCCGGCGATTTGTGAAATGTCTGAATTTATTGAGCAAGACCTTGCTTTAAATTTTATTTGCGTAACCGTATAGAATGTGGCAGAAGGCATTCGACGAGCATTCCTACATCGGAAAGAAATGTTCAATCGTGGTATAAATAGTTCAGAAGGCAGAGAATGCGTTAAAGATGAAGAGCGCTCTGGTCGACCCTCAACCTCAACCGACGAAGCTCACGTTCAAAAAATTAAAGATATCGTGCTTGCAAACCATCGATTTACAATTAGAGACTTTGCTGCCAATGTTGGAATTTCAAAAGGATCGGTCAATTCCTTGGCCTCAAACGCGACAAATCTCGAGGGGTACCGAAAACATTGAAGCGTCAGCTCACACTGCATTGATTCTTTGTGAGTTTTTCGCCAAAAATGAAACCCATAGCAATTCCACAACCACTATATTCACACCGTACGACATCTGGTTATTCCCTAAACTCAAAAACCACTCAAGGGACACCGTTTTGAGTCGATTGAAGAGATTCAACGAGAATCGGCGCGAGCTTTGAAGGCCGCCCCTGTCGCTGACTTCAGCATGCATTGAAGATTGGAAAAAAAGTTGGCATAAGTGCATTGTGTCCGAAGGGGATTACTTTGTAGGCGATGAAATAAATTTGGAATAAAAAATAGAGTTTTTGAAAAAAATAATTGGTCCTACTTTTGGCGTATATTGTTGATAGTTTGCGCATATTGTCGATAATATGCTATGGCAGTGTTTCATGAGTCAGTTTAATAAACTACTTGCGTGTACTTATTTATAAAATAAATTTATGCATAGGGTATATTTGATTATTCAATTGAGTTCATACGCAATGTAAATTTTACAATTGAATACACAAACGCCAAAACGAATTTTCATATTTTAAATTATGTGATCTTAATTTTTTCATTTGTATTTCCGTGAAATAAATTGAAAATAAAAAAAGATTTTCATATAGATATATCGAATTGTTTTGATGAAAAAAATAATATTAATTTCTATCAAGGAAAATGACGATTAATTTATTTTAATATAGATGGAATGCGTAATAATATAAAAAAAATTATAGGAAAATAACATTGTCTGTTATAAAGCAGTAGATAACAACAACAACACTTTTTCGGCATAGGTAACAAAAGCCATTGTTAACAACAGCATTTTTTGCTATAAAGCCATAGGTAACAATAACAAAACTTTGTGCAGCCATAGGTAACAACAACAGCACTTTCAAATAAAGCCATTGTTAACAACAGCATTTTTTGCTATAAAGCCATAGGTAACAAAAACAAAACTTTGTGCAATAAAGCCATAGGTAACAACAACAGCACTTTTTCTGGCAATAAAAAAACAACAGCCATTGTTAACAACAGCATTTTTGCTATAAAGCCATAGGTAACAATAACAAAACTTTGTGCAATAAAGCCATAGGTAACAACAACAGCACTTTCTGTAATAAAACCATAGGTAATAACAACAACATTTCCTGAAATAAAGTCATATGTAGCAACAACAATATTTTCTGCAATAAAGTCATAGGTAACAAAAACAACCGCATTTCCTTCAATAAAGTCATAGGTAGGAACAACAACATTTTCTGCAATAAATGCATAGGTAAAAACATTTTCTGCAATATAAAAATTTTTGTTTTGAGGGCTGCATTTAACCATGCGTTCTTCAAAAAGGAAAGCATAAAAGATCTACAATAAAAAGTTAATTTACAAAATAATGATAATAATAATGATAATAAAATAATAAATATAAAAATATTCATTATTCAAGTTATACAAAAACACAAGACTTGTAATAAAAACACAATGGAATCTTAATGTTAAATCAATTATAACAGTTAAAAATAAAAAAAAGAATCAGAAAAAAAAATCAATTATCTGAAAAAAGTTTTCTTAAACTGTTTAGCTGCTCAGGATAAATTTAATTCACTAATCAGAAACGTGCTCAACATATTTCTTTGTCATTTAACTTAATCAGCATTCAGTACTGTTTATCCTAACCTATCACCGTCTATTTTAATTAAGTATAATTACTTTAACAATTACAGGACATTATTAAAAGAAGAGCTACGTAAAAAAAAAACTGTTACTGCTTTTTCCCTAGATTGAAATTAAAACAGACGAACAAATAAAAATTATATAATGTAACCTCCTCTGGTAACTAATTTGCCCCCAAAAAAAGTAAAAAGATATTCAAAAACTCAATACAAAAAAAAAAAAAAAGAGATTTTAATTAAATTTTAACTTTTCCGTTAATCAATAAATTGTTGAATGCGAACTCAACAGATGAGTTAAATTTGTAACAGACAGCTCCAGTTTTAAGAAAGGGTTTTTTAAAAATAGAAATTTGTCACTAATAGCTTTTAAGGAAGCTTGATTTTTTAAGATTCCTCCTTGTGGGAAATAACTTGTGGGAATTACACGGTGAAATGAGACAAAAAAACACTTTTTTGGCTGCTTTTGGCGGGAATTGGCGTCAAATTACTCCAAGTTTTATGAATCAAATTGACTTAATTAAGCTTTTATTGAAATAAAAGAACGAAAAAATTAATTCTGAGGGAAATTTTGAGAAAAAAAGTTGATTTATAGTAATTTGCTGCTTAAGATTTTAACTGATTTCAGAACTGTCTGAATTTTTCTTTTTTCTTTACTCCTAGAAATCATAAATGATTAATTCTTTGTGTTTAATAATGATTAAATTTACAGTTTTGAGGATTTTATTTTTATCCACATTAATCATATTGTAATTGGAAATAATTTTAAAATCTTGATAATTTAGAATATAAATCCATTTTGTTTTTGATTAAAACGGGTTTATCATTTCATTAAAATTCTGCGATGAATTTATACATTTAAAAAGTTATTTGTTTACCTCAGTTGGAATTAAAAATATAAACAGTATTAAAGACAAATAAATTACAATTTATAGAATACGTATGAAAATCATGCAAATGGTTAAAAATTACGATTTCGAAAAAAAAATCATGAATTTCTCAAAAAAAAAGTTTTTAAAAAAAAACTGCATTAAAAATTATCTAAAATATAATTTGAACAAATAGGAAATTTTTAATATTTATAATAATCCCTTATTTAATAACATTAATAACATAAAAAAATATAAACGAAATATAATTTATGAATTAAGATTTTGTCAGTTAACAATTGTTGAAAAGTTATAAATTTAGTTTTAAAAAATTCGCCAGCTTTTCTTTTTAAATCTGTTAAATTTTAAAAATCATATATTTCAAGAAACACTTTCTCAGATAAATACTAAATTAGAGCATGGGATCAATGGTAAATGTTTCGTGTTCGAATTCCGGCGGTACTATGGATGTTTTTAGTGGTTCGGAATCCAATTTAATAGTAGGTCCTGGTCAAATATGACTGTATAGGTGTTGGGCGTATGGCTGATAACCCTACCCGCAAAATGAAAATATCTCATGTTTCGGAATCTTCCAGTAGGCAGAAGGCCTTGGTTCACCATGGGGCTGTTGCACCATTGAAAAAGTCATCTAAAATTTTAATTTCTTCATTAACAAATTTCGTCCTATTCAGATAATTATTTTTGGTGCGCCTATTTTTATAAGAGAAATATTATTCTGAATACATTAATTTGTGATTTATAGGATAAAATTTTTTTTATTATGTATAAACTAAATTCAAGTAGTAAAACAGAGAGTCTGAGTGTTGCCGTAAAAGATAAAATTTGATTTCCCCATGTGAAGATTAGATGGCAACAGAATGTCCTAACCGAGATCGGTAGATTATAAGTAAATGCTCACATTAACGAAGGCAATTTAGCGCTTTAATGAGAGTGAAAAGTTAAGAAAATGTTTCCATTTTAAAAATTCTGGTGCATTTCTGGAAAAATGATCACTTCAGAGTAATGCTAGTTAACTCATTTTCGACATCCAGCAACTGCCAGAAGTAATTTAAGTCGTCGATGCTTCGGAAATTTAAAAGTGCGTAATGAGTTCCGAAATGTGTATCTCATGCATGATCAAAGTTTTCTCCAAAAAAAAAAAGTAGATTGTAATAGATAATTTCTCGAAATTAGACAGATCAAAATTCTTTTGTCACGTGTTTTAAAAATATTTGAAAATTTAACTGATTAATTGTGTCAATATGCAAAGATTCAGATGTAGGATGTAATTCAGATGATTCATAGGATTTCAGTCCAGCTCTTTTCAGTTCCCTCGTTAACAAATTGTATTTAATATTTGGAAGCATATTTCGCACATCCTGCGTGTAGCACGCCCTTTGGCTTTGCAGTTGGAATTCTTGCACGAATCTATCGCTATATATCATTAAATGTGTTAAATTTGTATTCTCTATTTGTGTTTGGTGTCTGTGCGTGTGTTAATAAATCAGTGAGTTCTACAACCTGTGCCTCAAGTATATCAATCCAGCCACACCTGGTTACAATCTGGTTGCCCAATCTGCACACTATAGTATGTTAATAATCTGTCAAACCAAAGAACTATTACCTGACCAAAGAAAAAAATTCCGAGATAGAAAACCAAAAAAGAATTTTTTACAACTCACAATACAGATAAAATGATAAAATTCTGTTTTTATAAAAAAAAAAAGAAATGAATCAAAAATAAATTTATTATAGAGGAAGAAATTAAATTTAATTAAATACAAACGTTCCTTAAGCAGCAAATTAATGAATAAAAAACACGATAAACTAGTAAAACAATTGTAAAAGAGAGACTCGCTTTCATATGGTAGATAATTTTGTTTTTCTTCCAAGAAATTTGCAAGCAACGCTTCTGATAAATAGAGGAATGAAGGTTTACTTCACATTTTGTTTTTGTTTTGTGTTAGAACATGCTGCTTCCAAAACAAAGTTTTTAACACTCAAGGAGATTAAAAAATTCTTCCTGTCTGTTTCTGATGTAAATCAATGCCAAATCTCTTCGAAATATCCGAAATAAACTCATTTCTTTCAATTCGCTTTGAAAATTAAGAATATGGAAAATTTATTCGCAAAAGACTTTCTTTAAAAAAAATTGGAGCAAATGTTGTATTCACTGTACAATAAGCTACTTTTACCATGCTGAATATTTTTTTAGTTTTTATAGTGCTTTGAAAGTTATTTACGAAAGTCGAACGTTTTGAAGTGAAGCTATTTGTCACCTGAATGGCCAATTTAACACATTCAACGTTACTCAGGATAAACCATGAGAAGAACTGTTGTGTATCATCCCAAGGTGGGAACCAACACTA
Source organism: Caerostris extrusa (assembly GCA_021605095.1). NCBI lineage: Eukaryota > Metazoa > Arthropoda > Arachnida > Araneae > Araneidae > Caerostris > Caerostris extrusa. The sequence continues at coordinate 34,732 of BPLR01019544.1, read as the reverse complement.
CCTAAAGAGTGTTCCGTGTACAATAAAGAAGATGCACCTGAAGGTTCGCCCCCTCGTGGAAAAATAGGACGTTTGTGTTGTGTCTACTACTCAATGTTTTGCTTTAAGAACATGGATGGAAGGAAAAGCTGCCCTTTTCCCTCCTCATGGATGGAGGGAAAAGGGCAGCTTCTGTTGTGATGGGGCATCCGTATGTACAAGTCTGACCTGTCTCCGTGTCGCTGAAGAAGGGGGAAGGGGCTTCCAAGAGGAGTTTTAAGGAACCCGCATTTGCGAATCATATGGGAGAAAATCCGGAAAACTCCCACCAAGTTGTTCCGACTACCGAGGCAAGATTCTGAACATTCCAAATGCGATCGAGGCTCCTCGTTTTCTGAAAGAGCTTCTACAACAAAGCGGATTGACCGCCAGCGGATTGAACGTCAGCCCCAATGCTCTACAGAAACGCACGGTGCCACTGAGTCACGAGTCGGGCAGTACCATTGTTTGAATACCCATCAATGATTGCAATCCACTCAAGATAATGCTATAAGATTATAGGATAATATTTAAGAATCTTATAGAAATTTTTCTTACATTTTGAACAGATCATTCATAGCAATTACTACCCAATGCATTAGAAAGAGTGGTGTTTAAAGTGATAGATTAATCTACAAAATATTCTCTATATAAAATATCTCCAAAGCGTTTTCAAAATACTCACATTACTTAAATTTTAAAATAATTGAGAAACGGTTCAACAGAGAACATATAAAGCATTCCTTTTAGTACAGAAAACATTGGATAAACCGATACTTTTAAACTAGATTGACTCTTTAAATTTGATAACAGATAAGCCAATGCCATAAAGCTATATTTAATACAGTTACGAGTGGTGAATTCCTTACGAGATGTGCAATTTTAAATAAACGAATCACTTTTCAAATATCCTGTTCACGTACATTCTGTTTGTTTACGAATCAGAATAAAAATGCAACAAGCAATTGTCCTGCGGCCTCTTTTAAAGATGAACCTTCGAATTAGATATAGATAAATAACGCCGAAGGATATTTTGCCTTTTAACTGAGGAATAATTATCGATGCCACTCCGAATATGTAAAACTTTAATTATGCAAACGATGTTCCGTGTTGAAGTGTTCATTTGGCGTATTTTTCCATTGAATATTTTCAAATGAAAAGAGTTAATTACGACTCTATGTTTAGAAACATTGCTTTTTGTGCTGTAATTAAAGTTATTGCTCATCGAAACAAAACTTTAATGAATAAGCTTTTTATTCCCAAAGATTTTAAGCGTAGGCGAAATTCTTTTCTTTGCAAATGAAAATATAGCATTTAAACGATGAATTCGAGCAAATTCGTTTGCTATGTATAAAGAAATCACAAAGAAGGATATAATGATGCAATGCTATCTGAATCATTATAATATTTTTGATGTAGGAAAATATACCTATTTAAGATATATATTTCCTACATTATAATGTGGCTTATTAGAATCAAATTTATAAAAAAAATGTCAAAATTTGAAATTTGCTAGTACTAAAATTATTAATAGTTATTTGTTTAAAAACTGCATTTAAAGTAAAAAATTACTAAAATAAATTTTAAAAAATGATAAAAAAATTTTTTTAAATATTTATAAAAATTATCAAAAGCCGATAATTAAATAATAAAATTTCAATTTAATACTTAGAATAATTGAAAATAACCTAAACAGAAATGGAATTAGATCTTTTTTATCAAAATGTTCCAAAAAACATTAAATCAATAGGGTTAGATTCCAGACAATTGAATAGTTTCAGACAATCAATTTTTTGAAATTTTAATTCATTCTATTTTTATGCTATTTTTAAATTGTAGTGTGCAGGTTGGGCAACTGGATTGTATGTGGGCGTGATTAGGTTGAGTTACTTGAGACACAGGTTGAGATACACAGCTTTGTTTAAGCGCAAACACTTCACACATACAATTTGACATATAATATTTAACACATTTAAAGACAGATAATTATAGATTCGTGAAAGGGCACCACTTCTTAGCCTGAAACTCGAAGTTCGGCTATGGACAAGGTGAGTGAAATATACCTCTTCTTTGGGTTAGAGTCTGTAGGCTAACTGACCATTTCTTCTTAATGCCATAGTAGTGAGTAGGAGGAAGTATGGTTACAATGGTTATTTAGATATTGTGTCTATTGTACATGGCAACACCAGATCATATGACATTTATTTGTTTAGATGAGTTGAAAAGAAGCGATATATGCACGTTTTATACCCTTACACATACACGAGCAGCTTAAACACCGCCCGCATTCAATTACAAACTCACAATATATAATACATTTAAAGACATATAATTATAGATTTATGTATGCGCCAGGTGCGCGAAATATACTTCCTCACCGGGTGAGAGTTTGTAGGCCGATTGACCATTTCTCCTGAGCACAAGAGGAGGTGATCTTGCCAGTGCATAGGAGGAAGCATGGTTACAAAATAAAATAAACTATTTCTCAATTTATATTCAATTTTAAGCAGTTAGTTTATATTTTATAGAATTTAATAATAAATATTTTGAAGACGACAAATTATTATTTAATAATTGTTAATTAATATTTTTTATACATATAAAAATATCAGTTTAAATTCATTTTAAAATCTCGTATAGTAATTTGCATTTTTAAGTATACTCCCTGTTATGATTAATGATAATTTAATTATATTCCATTCATTCTTTATTACATTCCATTACATTTAATTATATTCCATCTCTTCCATTCATTTTTAATAAAGGAAAATTCTCAATATAAAACTCGAATTCTTATCTACTAATATTAAGGAAATAAATAATATTATTTAAGGAAATAACATTATTTAAATTAAAATATACCTCTGTCAGATATCATCATAGCATTAATATCATCATAGCTCTGTCAGATATCATCATCATTTATTTTTAAAATCCCATATAGTAATTTTTATTTTAAATATGCTCCCTCTTAATATTAATGATATTTTAATTGTATAAACCCTTCCATTGATTTTTACTAACAGAAAATTCTAATTATCAAACTAGAATTCTTATTTACTAATATTTCTTAAAGAAATAAGTTTATTTAAGCTAAACATACCAATGTCAGATGTCATCATAGCAAAAGCATACTTAAAATTTAATGTAGTGTAATAAGGAAAACTGCTGCGTCGTAAATTCAGTGAAACCTTCTATTTACGTTAATGATTCTTTATTATTTTCTTTAATAAAATAAGATAAACAGTTTTGTAATTTATATTCAATTTTACACAATTGATTTTTCTTTTATATCTACTTTATACCGTTGATCCCTATCTTATGACTGTAGACTGTTGGACGTAAGGCTGGCTTCCCTAAACCGTAAAAGAAAAACATCTCATGTCTCGAAATATGCCAGTAAATAGACGATCTTGGCCCGCGATGGGCTCTTTCACCAATGAAGAAGATTTGCTTGGTTTGTGCACATTTCAGGCTAATTAGGTCGAACCTACAGTTTAATGTGGATTCCGAACCCCTAACAAACTTCCATGCCACCGCCAGAATTCGAACTTGAATCCTGTGGTACCAAATGCCAAAGATCTAGCCAATTTGCCATATGGCCGCCCAATGAAAAAGAAGGAAAATTTCTGTTTTATAGAATTGAATCATAAATATTTTATGGAAGAGAAAATAATTATTTAATAATTGCTAATTAATAATTTTTATACACATAAAAACATCAATTTAAATTTATTTTAAAAATCTCACATAATAATTTTCATTTGTAAATATACTCCCACTTAAAATTAATGATATTTTAATTGTATAATCTTTTCCATTCATTTTTACTAAAGAAAAATTCTAAATAGCAAACTAGAATTATCTATTAATATTTTAAAAGAAATAACTTTTTAAACCAAAATATACCTCTGTTAGATATGATGATATCAAAAGCATACTCAAAATTTAATGTAGTGTAATACGGAAAACTGCTACATCGTAAATTCAGTGAAACCTTATATTTTTCGTTAATGTGAAGACATAAACGATTGTATATTATTTACTGTAATAAATGCCTTTTATTTTAAATTTCAAATATATGTGAATCGTCAACATCTTAACTTAAAATTATAATATTTCTTATTCTTTTCTGAAATTAATGCAGAATTAAGTTTGATTTACAGAAATTTATTGCATTTTTCTCTACCTGGGTCCAAATCTCTTTTATTTGATGGTAGTATAATGCATTCTCTTTTCTGTAGAGTAGGAAATCATTTTATGTAAATCCACGCTCACTACAACCCTTTAATGTCGAAAATGCAGAGAAGCTGTATTAAAATGAATATCTAATATCACTGAAAAGTAAGCGAGCACTGTTTTGAATTACAGATTTCGTCGGAAGATTTTTATCTCTAAAATAAACTTTTATTTTATTTTTTCCTTTACGGTTTTCAAGACGCTAACGCTCATAAAAATTCACCATTCCTACATTACTTCATCTGTTATTATTTGAAGTATTAAGGGGGACGAAAATATTTTGCTGAGATGTTGCCATACGTTCTCGCATTGATGTTAAAGTTAGACAGCCGTATATTTTCTTAAAATTAGATTCTAGGCATTTACGTCGGAAATTGTATCTGTAAGTATTTTCTATTTTATAGACTTAAATTTTTCAGAAGTTATTCAATGGAATATAATTTTAAAAAGATATATTTTATGACGAATCAAATAATTTTGTAACATATAAAAATTAATTTTTTTAATATTTCCGATTTAAACTTTAAAAATTCCCGTACGATTTTAAAAGATTATTTCCCTATATGTTGCCAATATATGACGCCAAATGATTATCACATATCGAATTACTATCACAAGAGCTATTGGCGGTCATCGTGACGTCATTTAAATTGTAGGGAATGGGCCACATAAAATAATGGAGTCAAATATAAATATTTATAAAAATCAGTTTTTTAAAAATTCACTTTAAAAATTGTGTCGGAGAACGTCAGAGTGGAAACCGGAAACCACTGCTTTCAGAAGGTTTCTAAGTTCTTAGTGCATGGCAATCAGAAAGTATGGTTATTAAAAACAAATCATTAACTTGTTTTTGTTGGTATTCAGAGCTTGGAAAATGAAGAAATGGAGATAATAAATATTGCTAAACAATAAATCAGCAATTACAATAAATCAATGGCCTTTTTCTAAAGGCAGAAGCGGTTGTTACAAGAAATCGTAGAATTATAATGTTAATAAGAATTACACCATTGATTGAATCTGTTAAATGTAAATAGTGAAATCAGGAGGAACAAAGTTATCAAATATATATCGTCAGATTTTCTATTTTCTTGTGTGTGTTTTTCAAAATTATATAAATTACTATGCTACTAACTTACTTAAAGTCTAATTTGATTTATCAAACGGTCATTGTTTTTTTTTAAGAGTGAACTTCGATCCTTTATATTTTAAGATAAAATGTGTGCATTTTAAAATGCACTTAAATATTTTCCTTCCTTTATCAAACGACGATTAATTACTCTAGATATTTCAAAAAATTGTGTAGATATATATGCCAAACAATATCTCCCTCTAACTTGTATCAAAACCGAATATATACGAAAGCATAAATTATTTTTTTTTAAATTAGTTATCCAACATCTCTTCCACTTACATTAAAATATAACTAAGCATTTCAAACTAACTGAAGTTTAATTTATTAATTAACTACCTGAAATAGAAAATACTAAACGCAACGTAATTTATATTTATTTCAAACAGCCTACCTCGCGAATTATTTGCCAAAATCACGCGTTACCAAGCAATTATCTCAAAGCTAATGACTGCTCGTGTAACGTTGCCATCAAATTCATAACTGAAACAAGAGCAGTTCTTCTGAACACTAAATACTTCATTTAGGCAAATAATACCATGAGAGATTCACGTTCGGGTTTCTTTCATCAGAGATGATTTTCTCCGATTGATCCAAATAATTAAGATTATTACCCGCCGCTTCTTGCTATTCGTTTGAGGAGAATCCAAGAAAGTTCCGCAGCCCAAATGAGGTGATTCAATTGGCCGTTTTGGGCTCACAGCATCAGTGGATCACTCAAAAAAGAAAGGAGCTCTGAGAGGGAGGAACAATTCAGCCAAATACTTCGGCAGCTCGCGACGAGGAAAAAGTTTATAGGAGATCGAAATATCGCCCGTGCGTTATTTTTAAGCGGGTTTGCTTATAAGGCAGGATTAGAACTTGCGAAACGGGTGTTTCGTCTAGAGGAATGAAATGTTATTGTTACGTCGAAACCCATGTCCCCCTGCTTAGGGGAGGTCAACGCCCTATGTCCAGAAAAACATCCTGTCTGTGGGGTGTCTGGCAGGGGTGAGGTGACGGGAGAGAGAGAGAACGTAAGAGCTTCAAAGAACTGAACTTGGTCGTGTAACCAACGAGAAAAGGAGTTGAAACGCGTGGCAGTCCATCTTCGAGCTTGATGGCTGCATAAACTAAAGGATTTGAACTTCTGCAACCAAAGAGAAAGGTTGTGTGAGCAGTGCATCTTCGAGCTTGATGGCTGCATAAACTAAATGAGTTGACCTTCTGCAACCAAAGAGAAAGGTTGTGTGGCAGTCTATCTTCGAGTTTGATGGCTGCATAAAATAAAGGAGTTGAACTTCTGCAATCAAAGAGAAAGGTTGTGTGGCAGTCTATCTTCGAGTTTGATGGCTGCATAAAACTAAAGGAGTTGAACAACTACGACCAAAGAGAATGGTCGTGTGGCAGTGCATCTTCGAGCTTGATGGCTGCATAAGTAAAAGAGTTCAATAAGTGTAAAATCAACGAGAAAGTTGCGTGTGGCAGTCCATCTTTCGAGCTTGATGGCTGCCTAAATAAAGGAGATTAAATTTATACAGTCCACGTTTTTTACTTGAGTTTATTTTTGTGACTGAGCTATCGAACAGTTATTATACCATTTTTTTAGATAATTGATGTAAAATATATGCACCTTTATGCAGCTTGTATTGATGCATGGGGATGATACATATTTGTTCATTTTTAAATGAACAAATATGTATCAAAGTTGGCCTCGTTTTCTAAATATTAGAATGCAATGAATGTGTCAGTAGGGAACGACTCTAAGAGGATTTTTCAGTGTAATTGCTACCCATCATCGTGCAATATAGGGTTTGGTCTCTCTACTGTCATTTTTTGTACACTTTGGGCTAATTCAACCAGGACTTCCTTTCTAACTAATTCCAAACCACTAAAAATATCCATGACACTGCCAGGATTATGGTATGAGGCCAATTGGTTAGTGCTCTGGCCGTTGGTTCTCTGGCTCTTTTAGATAATGGGATGTAAAAATGATGCGCATTTATGCAGTTTGCATGCATGCGTGATGTATATTTATTCATGCTTAAATCACGCATGCTGTTTTGTTTTTTGAAAATCAGTGGGCATCTTTTTCTAATGAATAGCATGCAATGAATACGTAGTAAGGGGAGGTCTCTGCCAGGAATTTTAAAGGTAACTGATCTGGAATAGCATGTCGTATCTGAGATAACCAGGAAAACTCTTACCAGACAAACAGACGGTGGATGCGAGACACTTTGCACACATAATCCTCATTAAGTCTTCTGACGGTATTGATTGCAACGCGTGATGCAAGAGGATTCTGAATACGAATCAGTGTTCCTGCAAGTTAGATGGCCGCGTTAAGTAAAGTAGACGGTGTATTTTTATGTACCCTGTATAATGCTGAATTTATTGTAAAGTGAGATGGTGGAATGGATAGGGAATGATAGCAGGTAGATTGCTAATCACTGGAAAAAAATAAAATGATTAAATTTAAACAACAACTTAATTTTACCAGGCGTTTATTAAAATATATCGCTCATTAAAATTCTATATAAATTTATTGTTTTAGTAAACACAATTATTTATTTTGTTCTTGCTAAATGGAATACTTAAATTTTTAGAACAACTAACAGTAAAATAGGGATAAAATAATGAAAAAGTGGTAAACATATATTCATGTTTCGTTTTAGAATTTTAATAAAAAAAAAAATTGAAAAAGATTATGCATTTATTTAAAATGTGAAATATCCATGTGTATTAGTAAATGTGCACGGAAATAAATTCGTGAAATAATTTAATAACTATTACTAACTTCTCATACTAAACTCTACTGCCATAAGGAACAGTATCGCCTTTTACATTTCCAAATAAGTTACCCTCATGCATTATCTAAAACAAACTTAGTAAAATGATTAAATGGGAATTTTGATTTTATTTTTATCATAAATTTTCTTTCTTTTGATAATAACGAGGACTTTACTTCTACGTTGATAATGAGTTATTTTAAGAGCTTTTCACTCCACCACGAGCACCCCTGGTTAAAATTGCTATTCGTCTTTTTGGCAACACTTCCTTTATCTCAAACAACATGCCCTTCTGCATATCATTCTTCCCGCTAAAAGGGGAACAGAAATTTACTTTTTTTTTTTTTCTTTGCTTATGGAACATTTCGGTCTCATGAAACTCCTAATAAGCTGCAACAAAGGCCCTCCAGTTTACACATTGATTCATTGTTCGCTAAAAAATGAAAGAAAAAGACTCGCAGACAACACGGAACGAGCTTTCGTTACCTGTTAAAATTCACTCATTGAAAAGCATCCTGTTCTAATTAAGAGTTATCTGCAGACCCTCAAGTAACATTCTTTCACGCTTGCCACGTTGTCAATCCCAAATTGATGTTGTTACTGTAAATAAGTGTTGCCAGGTATTACGTAAAATTTTCTTTCGTAATTAAGATAAATATTGCTTTGTTGAGATGTTTTTTTTTATCTTTTTCTTTTGTTATTTACGTAAGAAAGTGTTTGGAAAGTGAATAAAGATGGTATTTGATTAAAATGGAATTTTAAAAGTTAAATGAAGTCATTTGGTGAGTTTGTTCTCCATTTTGTCAACATTAGAATATGAAGTATGTTGCACAATTATTTCTATTTGTTTGTTTTTATATGTAAGAAAATGAAACGGTTTGATTTTTGTTTTAGCCATTTATTAATGTTCCATTTTTTAAAAATCTTTTATTTTCAAAACTTAATTAAAATCATATAATTAAATGAAAATCTGAGATTAAACAAATTATTAAAGATAAAATACTCAATATTCTATTTTAAAATAAATTACAGCATTTAAGATGTTTTTTAAATATTTATTCTAATAATCTCTTCTTTTAAAACTTCCTGATTTATTTGTCATACCTTTATAAATTAGTTCTAAATTATATAATAACTAGATTACACATTTTTTACTCTTGACATATACTTATTTCATCTTGGTCTGTAAATGTAGTTGATTAAACAATTGTGTTATAATCTATTAAATGTATAGACGAAGTAGTTATAGTACTTGGTTACGTAGTAGCAGGTAGTAGTTTTTAAAAAGTGTTTAACAAATTTATCTCTCGAAATAAATGATGATTTGATAAAAACAACTTAACTGAGAAATAATTACCTAATCATATCTGATTATAAAATTGTTTTAAAACTTTTCCCGAAAAGAATTTAAAAGTTTATTCACATGGTTTAATATAATTATGCATAAAATAGTAATAATTAAAAAAGTATTATTGACAAAAATCAGTATTTCGATATGTCTAGTTCAGTAATATTTTTAATATATGGCTTATGTACTGGATATTCTAAGTAAATTTGATTTGAAGAGAAGCAAGTTATGTTGAACCAAAACTTTTCTCTCTATCTATCTCACGTGGGACGCAGTAAATCCAAAGCTCGGAAAATCCTTCCAGCGTGAGAACGTTATAAAATAAGATTTATTTGAAATTATTAAAATCATTGAAGAGGTTTTTTGGCTGATACGATTCCATTCAAATGCTACCTTTCTACCTGAGGCTCGTGGTAGACACTCGTAACTATGTTGGCGAAATATGGTTTACAATGTTGTAGATTCCCTTGAAAATGCTGAATCTGCTTTTTATTTATATGCCGTTGGTAAATGACCTCAGTTCAAAATAGCTGCAGGGATTAATCAATCCCCGGTGTACTGCAGTGCGAGAGGGACATCCCATGAGTAGTCTTTTCAGGGATGGAGGAAAGGAGAGCAGCTTCTGTTGTGATGGAGAACACATAGATGGAAGTCTGACCTGGCTCCGAGTTGCTGAAGAAGTGTAGGTAGTGCCATACTAGGTAGTGCCATCCTAGAGGTCTTATAGGGGAAATTACAACTCATTTGTTTATCGCATGGGAGAAACCCCTGAAAATTCTTCTATAAGTAGTCTGATAGGTACTCAGGTAGTCGAACTAACGAAGCAAGATGCTGAACATCACAAACACCATCGAGACTAATCGTTTTTGAAACAATGTCTACAACAATGCAGCCAGGCCTAATACTCACTAGCGGCGCACGTTACGACTGAGTCACTATCGGTTAGATTCATAATGTCTGATTTCTAAAATAATTCCTTCCTTTCTGATATTTTTGGAACCTAGTTTTAGCAGATTATTTTAATATTTGCTAACATATTTTAACTGAAATTGTTTCAACAGAAATCTCATTGACGCTTTATCGCAACGATCTCTTTTCAGTACACACCTGTTTCTTAATAAAAATTTTACTAATTTTAAAGTAAATAGAAACATCATCTTATGCATTCATAATATAAAAATTAAATGGCACAAAATTCTAAACAGGAGATTACTTAATTTGTAAAGGAGAGAGGAGAATATTTATTTATCTTTTCTATATGCATAAATTGCTTCATTAGTGAATTGACGGGGAAGAGTTAGGGGGTGGAGGGATTTTGTTTGCATGAACCCCATTCTCACATGCATAATAAATATATAATTTAATTTGGCCGCATTGAATTCTCCACGGGTTTGCACGCTCCTCTAATGTTTACATATTTCAAATGCGCACCACTGCACAGTTGCGTTTTTATACAATGCAATTACGCGGCTGCAGGAGTAGAAGGGGTTTAAAGCTTACAAATATATATATAAATGTATTTCAATATTTTCTTGGAAAAGAGCTCTAAGAAATTATTGTTTTAATGCCTTTTATTTTTTGAAATAGTTTGTTTCAGGATATCTAGTTTCAAAATTACTCAAGGAACAATTGCCACGAAGGATAAAGTTATACAAAGTAAATATGAAATAATTTCCGCTCTTCCTGTGAATATGCATGTGTAGAAAGAATAAAAATGAATTATTTGTAAAGATATTTTAAATTATTATTTTAATGTCTTTTAATTTAATGTTGTGTTCTAGGATTCTAGTTACTATATTTTCCAAGAATAACGGCAAAGAATATTAAAGTTACAAAAAATCAATACGATGTCATGTCTGTTCATTCTCAAGTTATTCCGATTATACATGTTTTGAATTGTTATTAATAAAAAGGCGAAATAAGTAAAAATATATTTGGTCGAATATTATTATCTTAGCATACTTTGGTTATCGTTGTATAATGGTATTTTCCGTGTTTTATTTATTAAAACCCTAAAGAACACATTGATGGGTAATGAAAGCATCATATTTCCTTCCAGTATGTCATTTAGGGGAACATGACTTCCCAACAGAAACCTGATTGTTGTTGAAAGACAATTGCACAATCATCATCAAACATCGTCATTTAAAAAGCCGCTAGCTGCATGCAATTGTCTCCCCTTGTCGATTCCAACACTAGTTCTACTGCATCCCAGTTGAATAGTATGTAAGGGATGAATCTCGACTATAAATCGGCTGTCGTGGTGCTATCTTGGCGGTTGTCGGAGGTAGCATGAATGAGATCTCTGATTTGAAATTCTGCTTCAGAATAGAGGAGATGCAGTGGAGGCTGTGATAACGTACGTAAAGATTCTCGCATCAATAGTTAGGACAGCTGATGGGTGATTCATTTTCCTCTGATAAGCTGTTCTCACGGAGAGGTCCACAAATTAAAAAAAAATGAAACATGAGTCGAACTTTTACTAAAGTGTTTTATTTTTATATCCAATGGCAAGAGAAAATGACAAATTTTACTGGATCTGCTCGTATCTCTTCTAAGAGTTGGAAGAAATTTTGAAACAGGACATTTCGAACAAACCCCTGATTCCCCTTATGTGAAGATTTAATTAAAATTACGAAAAGTCTTTAATAACTTTTGTCCTCTTTTTTTTGGCCGGCTGTACATACAATAATAAATGCAATAACTTCAAATTATTGTCAGCCACGGAATAAAAGATATCCACTAATTTATCTACTTTTTTAATACAGTCACTTTACTGAACATTTATTCAGTATTTAATACAGTTCTTAACTCAACATACTGTAGATGCGTAAAGAATTTACCTACAGAATATTTTAAGCATTAAATTTAAAATCAAGAATACCAAAAATAGTTCCAAAATTGAATTTCAACTTCATCGAAATTTAGAGATTCATTATTCAATTCAAAAACTTCCCGGACTTTTTCAATTATATCCAACCCTATTCCATCGGAATAGGAATTATTTTTCCATACAGATGTCCCCCAGGATAATGAAGTTTCTATGATACTTTACTTTGAAATCAGATCACAAAAAATGAGGGATTCCAGGCGCTATATAAAAGTTTTCCCAATGTTAAATGCTTGCTTATGAATAATGTATGCAGAAGAAGTGGAAATGAAATTTGTTGGAGTCGAGCCCAAGTTCTTCGCAGTTCTCAAGAGGATTGTGGCGAAAAATGTTGGGATTCGTTTTTTTATATTTAAAAAAGTTTCCAGGAGTTTTATAATTGCACAGACATCGAGTTAATCCTTTAGGATCAAAAGTTTACAGACGTCTTTACCTATCGTACTTTGTATAATTATTGGATACAGTTTTTTTTTTATCTTCAACTGTGTAACATATTTTATACCAAAGTTTGCCTTTAAAAGTTGAGCATAAATTTGTGTGAAAAACCTAAAACTAAATTTATTTATATTACTCACAAACATGTAATTTTTTTAATTTCGTAATCTCTATATCATCATGCCAGGATATTGTTTTACAAGTATGCATATATTAGGGAGCTTTTAATTAAATAATAGATTTCTATTGTTTAAAATGAATGGTCAAAATGACATTTATCTTAAAACTAAAAAGTACGTATAGCAGCAGGAAATCGCTAGGCATTGAAAACTTTTATGGTATTGAAAAAAATTTTACATTTGTTTTAAAAAGCTATTGACTTAAGTTTTTACAATATGTTTAGCTGCCTGATGGCTAATTGGCTATCGCTCTGGTCTTTTTGGTACCACTGGTTTCAGAGCCGAAACCTGGAGGTGGCATGGATGTTTGTTAGGGGTTCTGAAATCCACACTACACTGTAGGTGACGGACCAATTAGCCCCAAAGTGTGCGCTAAATGATCGTTGAGCGGTCAAACGAAACGAAGCTTAACAAGTTTAATCTGTTATCTTATGTCCATCCAGCTCTGTTTTTCACTCAAATTTTAATAGTGTAGAATTATTAAAATTATAATGAATAGATTAAATATATTCTTTTTGCTTTGATGTGTTTATTCGAACATTAATTGTCAAAAATATGATTATCTTATTATTATATCAATTACTTAATTTAATTAATTAATGATTAAATTTTTTAAAAAAGGTTCAATTTTTCAACGTAATTTTTATTTTTATTAATTTTCTTACTGTAATTTCAATAGAAATATATTAAGATGCGTATAAATATTTTAAACTTGCAGAAAGATTGGCTCAATGGTGATAACTTACTACCGTGCCTAAAAAGTAAGATCAATTTTTTTCAAAAACTCTTTATTTATTCTTCCAAATTTATTTCATCGCCTTCAAAATAATCCCATCGGACACAATGCACTTATGCCAACGTTTTTTCAATCCCCTCAATGCATGCTCAAAAAGTCATCGGCAGGGATGGCCTCCAAAGCGACCGGAGATTCATGTTGAATCTCTTTAGGAGATATCTAGAAGTCGCACTGTCTGAATACGGAGGTGGTGGAATAATATGGGTTTCCTTTTGGCGAAATAGTCACGAATAATCAATGCAGTATGAGCTGGCGCATTCAGTGTTTTCGGTACCAATCGAGATTCTATGCCTTTGAGGCTCAAAATGGAATTGACAGATCCTTTGGAAATTCCAACGTCATCAAAAAAGTCTCTAATTGTAAATCGACGGTTTGCAAGCACCAAATCTTTAATTTTTGGACGTGAGCTTCGTCGGTTGAGTTGGATGGTCGACCAGAGGGCTCTTCGTCTTCAACGCGTTCTCTGTCTTCTTGAACTGTTTATACCACTTCTAAACATTCCTTTTTGGATATAGGAATGCTTGCTTACAGAATGCCTTTGCAAATTCTACACATTTACGCAAAAACATTTAATGCAAGTTCTTTGCTCAATTAATTCAGACATTTCAAAATCGCCGGAATCAGCTTTTAGCGTCCCACAACACAGATTCACACAGATTTCAAGGACAGTGCCAGCAACCTAAAAGAAAAGAATTTGAAATTCCATAAGCTCCGGGAAATTCTAAATTGAAATTTGTTCTTACTTTTTGGACACAGTAGTAAATGAAAATCTTAAATAATCTATTTATGCTGGTGTTTTCAAAGCTTTGCTGAAGAATCAAAAAGCATTTACATTGAAACAAAGCTGATATATTCAAGATACTAATTAACTACTCTCAACAACATCGACCCTACTGTTCTTGAATTTATAAACAATTTTCTTTTACCAATGCGACAAAACCCCTCTACCCCTCATCATCCATATTCATCGCCAACGAATCCAGTGTCTTCGTCTGGTCTTGCCACAAAACCGACGCTCTACCTTCGTTAGGAACTGATTACCACAATAAAAACTTCCGCTCCCGAATGCTCTCCCGAATGAACAACAACAACAAATGCTCCCCAAATCGCATCCGAATCGCTTTTCTGCCGGTCTCATTCAGAGTGATACAGGCGAACTGGAATGAGAATTCGTAATTACGTTGGCTGGCTGTCACACGAATGAAAGAATGAAATAATTAACTGTTCGGACAGGGAAATCAACGTAACTCCGCATTCGTTCCACGCTTGTTGGTCTCTTGCATGAGATGGGTTATCACAATAGTTGAATTCACCATGGATTTGTGTGGTAGAAATCAGGTGGAGTAATGGTATTTGTGTTGTGTATACAACGCCAGATGAAAGATGAAGATATTTGCGTGTAATTTTATAATTGCAATATATTTATGGTGCATTATATTTATTAAATAATGAATTGTTAAAAATTTTGTGTAATTGGTATTCTCAAATAAAAAGTACCACTTATTAATATATAATCTTAGCGCAACGGTCTTCCCAACAATCTACAGTCATATTAAATCGAGACCTACATTTCAAAAGGATTTGGAACCACTACAAACATATATGGCATCGCGGAGACTCGAACCCGAATCCTGTGGGACCGAGCGCCAGAGAGCTGTAAACATTTTATGGTACAAAAAAATGTTTTTGAAAAGAGGATGGCTTTAATTTTTTAACAGCATGTTTAATCCGTTATCTTAAGTCCACTGTCCATACAGATATATTTTTCACTCCACTTTTAAAAAATTAAAATTAGAATTAGCATTTATCATCATCATTGGCCCAAACAGCCCATTGTAGGCCAAGACCGTCTATCTACTAAAAGATTTCGAGACGAGAGATGTTTACCTTTTTACGGGGCAGGGTTGTCAGTTCTACGCCCAACTCCCAACAATCATATGAGACCGGGACTTACGGCTTAAGAGGGATTCCGAACCATTACAAACATCCATGGCACCGCCGGGAATCGAACCCGAAACCTGGTACCGAAAGTCAGAGCAACATTAGCATTACAGTGAATATATTAATAGCTCCTTTTTGCTTGATGTGTTTATTCGAACATTAATTGCCAAAAAAATTACCTTATTTCAACGATTATATAGTTAATATACATTTTTTAATGTTCAATTTCTTTTGTACAAGTTTTATTTTGAGTAATTTTCTTATTATATAATTCCAATCGAAAAAATATGCTGAACTTACAAATAAATATTTTAAAAGTGCAAGAACTATTTTGCAACAATGGCGATAACATAAATGTAATTTTAAGTAATCAATTTATGGTGATATTTTCAAATCTTTACAGAAGCACAAAAACTTTTGCATTAAAGCAAATACTAATATATTCAAGATACTAATTAACTACTCTGAACAACATCGAAACACTATTGTACTTCAATTCCAAACAATTCTCTTTTTCCCAACGCGACAAAAACACACCCTCATCATCCAAATTCATCGCCACCGAATCCAGTGTCCTCGTCTGGTCTTGCCAGAAACCGACGCTCTACCTTCGTCGGGAACTGTTTACCATAATGAAACTTCCGCTTCCGAATGTTCTCCTGAATGGACAGCAACAACAACAAATGCTCCCGAAATCGTATCCGAATCGCCCTCTATTCAAAGTGATACAAGCGAACTACTGAACGAGAATTCGTAATTATGTCGGCTAGCTGTAACACGTTCGAATGAAAGAAGGAACGGTTCGGACAGGGAATCAAAGCAACTCCGCATTCGTTTCACACTTCTTGGTCTTTTTCACACGAGATGGGTTATCACAACAGTTGAATTCACCCTGGATTTGTGTGGTGGATATCGGGTGGAATAATGGTATGAAATGGTATATACGCCAGATGAAAGATGAAGATATTTGCATGCAATTTTATAATTGAAATATGTTTATGGTAGGAAATTCATAGCACATTATATGCCATTGTATATAATAAATAATGAATTGCTAAAATTTTTGTGTAATTGATATTGCCGAACAAAAATACCCTAACTAATCTCCAAAATTGGGATTAAAGATTAAAAATGATTAGGACAAAGATTCTTCTTTTTCATTGGCGCAACAGCTCCATGGTTGGTCAAAGCAGGTCTACCTACTGGCATATTTCGATTTCGAGGGGATCTTTTCTTTTTACGAGGTAAGGTTGTCAGCAGTACTACAAACGATCCACAGTCATATTAAACCGATACCTTCGGTTTTAAGTATTCCTAATCATTATAAACATCTCTGGCACCAACACGTAAGACTCGAACACGTAACCTGTGGCATCGAACGCCAGAGCTCTTTAAGCATGTTATGGTACTGAAAACGTGTTTGGTATTTATTTTAAAAAAGTGATTGGCCTAATTTTTTAACATGTATAAACCGTTATCTTATGTCCATTGATCATCCAGTTCCATTGTTCACTTAAATTTTAATAACTTTATAATTAGCATTAGTATTACAATGAATCGATTAATGGATTTTTTAAATTAATGTGTTTATTCGAAAATTCGTTTATTTAAAAAGGATTCAAATATTTCATCGTACCTTTTATTTTTTGAGTAATTTTCATTTAGTGTATCTTCAATAGAAAATATGCTGAGATACATATAAATGCGTGAACAAAAAAGTGCAGAAACATTTTTGTACCAATGGTAATAAATTAAATGTCATTCTAAGTTAATCAATTTATGTTGGTGTTTTTAAAGCTGAAGGCTGAAGTACCAAAAATTTACATTGAAACAAAACGCTGATATATTTAAGATACTAATTAACTTCTCTCAACAACATCGAAACACTATTGTTCTCCATTTCCAAAACAATTCTCTTTTCCCAATGGGACAAAAAACACCATTCTCCCTTAATCAACTCCCATTTCATCGCCACCGAATCCAGTGTCCTCGTCTGGTCTTGCCACAAACCGACGTTCTACCTTCGTCAGGAACTGTTCACCATCATAAAACTTCCGCTTCCGAATGCTCTCCCGAATGAACAACAACAACAATAACAACAAATGCTCCCGAAATCACATCCGGAATTGCCTATTCAAAGTGATACAGGCGAACTACTAAACGAGATTTCGTAGTTATGTCGGCTGGCTGTCACCCGTTCCAATGAAAGAAGGAGCTGGTTCGGACAGGGGAATCAACCCGACTCCGCATTCGTTTCACGCTTGTTGGACTCTTCACATGAGATGGGTTATCACAACAGTTGAATTCACCCGGGATTTGTGTGGTGGAAATCAGGTGGAATAATGTCATTTGGGTGTTATGTACAACTCGAGAGGAAAGATTAAATTATTTGATCATTTTATAATTACAATATGTTTATGGTAGAAAATTCATAGCATAGCACATCATATGTCATTCATAGCATATTATATGCTATTCTGTGTATAATATATAATAATTTTTTAAATTTTTGTGTGATTTATATTGACAAACAAAAGTTTATTAAATTTTAAAAAATTAATAATCAATAATGCTCCAAACAATTGGGATTAAAGATTATAAAAGATTGGGTCAAAGATTATTCTTCATTGGCGCACTTTAAACAGTAGATCCCGTTCTAATTAGCTTCCAAACTGTACACAAATGAACATAGAGCTACAAACCAAACCAATGTTCATTGGTGCAACAACAACATGGTGAGCCATTGCAATCTGTCTACTGGTAGATTTCGAGACAGAAGATGTTTTCTGTTTACTGGGTAGGTTTCAGCCCCCCCGTCTCCCGCCCTACAGTATATTAGACCGGGACCTACTGTGTAAAAGTGGATTCCGAACCACTACAAACATCCGCAGCAGCTTACACCACAGCACTTTAAGCATTTTATGCTACTAAAAAATGTTTGACATTTATTTTAAAAAGCAATTGACTTAATTTTTTTAACATGTTTAATCGTTATCTTATGTCCACACTGTCTATCCAGCTCTGTTTTCATTTTCAAATTTTAATAGAATTAGCATTACAATGAATATATTTATAGATTCTTTCTGCTTGATGTTTTTATACTAACATTAATTACCATTAATATGATTGCACTGTAATTATATTAATTATATAATGATTAAATTTTTTAAAAGGTTTAAATTTTCATCGAACGTTTTATTTTTGAGTACTTTTCTTATTGTGTAACTTAAATAGGAAAAGTGAAGAAATAATTTTATACCAAATGCGGTAACGTAAAGGATATTCTAAGGAATCAAATTATGGTAGTGTTTTCAAAATTTTGCTGAAGAACAAAAGATTTACATTGAAAACAAACGCTGATATATTCAAGATACTAATTAACCACTCTCAACAACATCGAAACACTGTTCTTCTTCAATTCCAAAACAATTCTCTTTTCCCGATGCGACAAAAACCACCCTCCCTCTGATCATCCATATTCATCGCCACCGAATCCAGTGTCCTCGTCTGGTCTTGCCATAAACCGATGCTCTACCTTCGTTAGAATTGATTACCATCATAAAACTTCCTCTTCCGTATACTCTGCTGAATGTTGACATAAGTTAAGATTAAACATGTTAAAAAATTAAGCCAATCACTTTTTAAAATAAATATCTTCTGTAATATCGTCTGTACCATGAAATGATTAAAGATCTCTGATGCTTGGTGCCACAGGTTTTGTGTTGGAGTGCCTGCAATGCCAAGAATATTTGTAGTGGTTCGAAATCTACTTTAAACCGTAGAACTCGGTGTACTATAAAGCTTTTGGATGTAAGTCTGATAGCCATGCCCCGTAAAAAGAACGTCTTTTGTCTCGAAATCTACCAGTAGACAGACGGTCTTGGCCCACCATGGGGCTGTTACGCCGAAAACAGAAAATCTTTTCCCAATAGTTTTTTTAATATTTAATCCCAATTGTTTGGAGATCAGGATTATATAGTATTAATTTCTTTTAAGTTTAATATAATTTTTTGCTGGCAATATCAATTAC
The DNA here is from genome assembly GCA_021605095.1 of Caerostris extrusa. NCBI lineage: Eukaryota > Metazoa > Arthropoda > Arachnida > Araneae > Araneidae > Caerostris > Caerostris extrusa. Next base: position 14,959 of record BPLR01019544.1, on the reverse strand, counting down.
ACAAATATTTTTAACAATTCATTATTTGATATATAGAATGGCATATAATGTGCTAAGAATTCTCCTACCATAAACACATTGTAATTGAAAACTACATGCAAATATCTTCATCTTTCATCTGGCGTTGTATATACAATCCAAGTACTTTATTCCACTTGATTTCCACCACACAAATCCACGGTGAATTCAACTGTTGTGATAACCCATCTCACGTGAAGAGTCCAACAAGCGTGAAACGAATGCGGAGTTGTGTTGATTCCCCTGTCCGAACCGTTCTTTCTTTCATTCATTCAAACGTGTGACAGCCAGCCAGCGTAATTGCGAATTCTCGTTCAGCAGTTTGCCTGTATCACTTTGAATAGAGGGCGATTCGGATGCGATTTCGGGAGCATTTGTTGTTGTTGTTGTTCATTCGGGAGAGCATTCGGAAGCGGAAGTTTTGTTATGGTAATCAGTTCCTAACGAAGGTAGAGCGTCGGTTTGTGGCAAGACCAGAAGAGGACACTGGATTCGGTGGCAATGAATAGGGATGATTAGGGGAGGGTGATTTTTGTCGCATTGGAAGAAGAGAATTGTTTTGGAATTCAAGAACAGTAGTGGGTCAATGTAATTGTAAAAGAGTATTGTTCTGGAATTGAAGAAGAATTGTGTCTCGATGTTGTTGAGAGTAGTTAATTAGTATCTTGAATATATCAGCATTTGTTTAAATGTAAATTTTTTTGTTCTTTAGCGAAGAGTTGAAGACACCACCATAAATCTGTCAACTTAGAAGATTTACAACTTAAAACAATGTTGTTTTACATTATCAACATTGGTATAAAATTATTTCTGCACTTTTAAAATATTGATATGTAGTTTAACATATTTTTTATTAAAGATACACAAAAAAAAAAATTACTCAAAAATAAAACGTACTATAAAAAAAAAATTAACCTTTATTAGAAATTTAATCATTAATTAATTAATATAATAATAGAATAATATATTTATGGCAATTAACGAATTCGAACTACCATAATTAACGATTAATTGAACTACCATAATTTACCATAATTAACGAATTCGGTAATTATGGTAATTCGAACACATCAAGTAAAAAGAATATTAAATTATACATTGTAGTGTTAAAGCTTATACTAAGGCTTACAGTAATGCTATTAAAATTTGAATGAAAATGGAGCTGGATAGACTGTGGGCATAAAATAACGAAATAAACATATTCAAAAATTAAGCCAATCAGTTCTTAAAAGAAATGCCAAAACATTTTTTCAGTTCCATAAAATTCTTATGGGCTCAGTGGTTCGCAATACTTTAAACCGTAGGTTCCAATCGTCCCATCCAATCGTCCCATCCAATCCAATCGTCCCATCTGATCTCACCCACACTCAACCTTCGTTAAGAACTATTTACCATGATGAAACTCCCTCTTTCTGAATAAACAACAACAACAAAATGCTCTTGGAATCGCCCTCTGCCGTTTTCATTAAAAAGCACTAGGGGGATACAGGCCAGCTACTGAACGAGAATTCGTAATGACGTTGGCCGACTCACGCGTTCGAATGAAAGAAGGAACCGTTCTTACAAGGGAATCAACACAGCCCCATGTCATTTTGACGCTTGTTTGCACTCTTCGTACAAGGAGGGTCGCTTTCATCGCAGCAGTTGTGGATTTGTGTGGTGAGAATCACATGGAATAATAATAATGCTATTTGGCAGCGTAACGTGAAAGATGAAAATATTTGTGTATAATCTTGTTACGTGATTCTTTGAAACGAAAAGGATAATTGCAGTACGTTAATGGGATAAAAATACATAAGAAGTTTTTTATCCCATAAGCCTATTAGTTAATGAAATTTATAATTTTTTTTGTAATTGATATTTTCATGCAAGAAGGGTACTAAATTGTGACATTTTGATACAAGGATAGCACTGATCACACTTTCTTACTAGTTAACTATTTATTTGAATAGTTGGGTAGGCCAAAAATATAACACATCAGACGAAGCTATCGACCATATTATTTTTTCTTTTAAAAATCGCCATTAAAATTAGTGGCTTTATTTAAACTTTACTGTTTTTGGTCAAAGTAATGTACGCAAGGCGCCGAAGGACTAACGCTATGTTGCTTGGTGCCATAGGTTTCGGGTTCGAGTGCCAGTGGTGACATGGATGTTTGTAGTGGTTCGAATTCGGACAATTGGCCACCAAGCCGCGTTTTGATGAGGGAAGTGAAAACACAGAAATTAATTAATAAAGAGGACTTAATGTTCAAATCGACAGAACATGTAATTTTAGAAATAGAAAGTTGTATTCTAAATATATTTCTTCTTCTTCATTGGTGCGCGGCCTAAGGGCCAATTGGATAGCACTCTGACCTGTTGAATACCATGCTTCAGTTTAAAATACTGGCGGTGGCGTGGATGTTTATTAGTGGCCCGGAAATAAACATTAAACTGTAGGTCCCATTCTAATTAGTCTAAAGAGTGCAAAAAGGACCGACTAGCCAAAATCTTCATTGACGTAAAAGCCACAGGGTGGGCCAAGTCCTACTGGAAAATTTCGAGACACAATATGTTTTTTTAGGGTTGCCAGTCCTACGCTCGACAGTCATATTTGACCGTCACCTATGGTTTAAAGAAGATAACGAACAATTACAAACACTCAATCTCTTCCGAGACTCCAACTCGAAAACTTATGATAGCGAGCGCACATAAACTAGTCACCCAGCTAGTCAATCCAAGTTGGGAGTAATAATTCTTGTAAAAAATCGATCAAGATGATATTTTATATAACTCACACTCAACAACAAATAATTTTAAACCTAATTTAGAACTATTTATCCATACAATTAAATGATTCGTTATACGGAACAACAATTTGATCCTTAATTTTCAAAATAATTATCATTCCCAATGCACCAAAACTCACCCAATCATTCGTATTCATCGCCACCAAAATCCAATCCTCACATCTGGTCTCACCAACACTCAACCTTCGTTAAGAACTATTTATCGTAATGAAACTCCTTCTTTGAATGAACAACAACTATAGAATGCTTTTTGGAATCGCATCCGAATCGCCCTCTGCTGATTTCGTTCAAGGCGTTCGGGGAATACAGGCCAGCTACTGAATGAGAATTCGTAATTAGGTTGGCCGACTCACACGTTCGAATGAAAGAAGAATCCGTTCTTTACAAGGGAATCGACACAGCCCCATGTTGGTTTCACGCTTGTTTGCACTCTTGAATTCACCACGGATTTGTGTGGGGAGAATTAGATGGAATAATGATAATGGTACGAAAATCCAATATTTGTGTGTAATCATTACGTGATTATTTGAATCGAAAAGGATAATTGCAATGGGATATTATGGGATTAAACTCACTCAGTATGAGAAATTTTATTAGTACAAGCATATTAGTTGATGAAGTTGTAATTTTTTTTTTTGTATAATTGATATTTCCAAGAAAACAGGTATTAAATAGTGTTATTTGGATACAAGAAGCCCACTGATCACAAATTGGGTAGGATAAAATACAACACATCAGACCAACCTATCCAACTTATTATTTTTTAAATGGCCATTAAAAATTTAGTGGCTTTTTTAAACTTAATTATTTTTTGGTCAAACTAATGTACACAAGAGGCCTGATGACTAGCGCTCTGGAGCTTTGTGCCACAGGTTTTGCATTCGAGTCCCAGAGGGGGCTATGGATGTTTGTAGTGGTTCGGAATCCCCTTTATACTGTAGGTCCCGGTCTAGTAAGAGTGTTGGACGTAGGGCTGACAAACCTACTCCGTAAAAAATAAAACATCTCTGTTTCAAAATCTGCCAGGACACAGACGGCTTAAGCCCGCCATGGGGCTATTGCGCCACTGTTGATAATGACGACGATGTTGAGATAAAAATTTTATTAACTAATAATTTTTTTCTTCCTCTTAGTTTTCGCAATTGATTGGATCCCCATACGATTGTCCGATGTATTGATTGTCCATTGATTTCCTATACTGGGACAAGACCGTCTGCCTACTAGCAGATTTTGAGACTGGGAATATTTTTCTTTTTATCTGGTAGTGTTATCAATCCCACGATCAACAGGCATGTTAGACCGGGACCTAGAGTTTAAAGTGGATTCCGAACCAATACAAACATCTATGACACCGCAGAGATTCGATCCCGAAATCTTTAGTACCGAGCACCTGAACGGTAGTCACTCGGCGATCAGACCCCCACTTACAAGTTGGGAGTTATAATTCTTGTAAAAAATCGATCAAGGAGATATATTATATCATTCATAAAACAACCACAAATAATTTTAAACAAATAATTTTTTAATTTTTTAATAGAACTCTTAATCTATACAATTAAATGATTTGTTATACGGAACGACAATTTGATCGTTAATTTTCAAAATAATTCCCATTCCCAATGCGACACAAATCACCAAATCATCCATATTCATCGCCACCAAAACTCGAGGTTGTTCGCACTCTTTGTATGAGGAGGGTTGCTTTTATCGCAGCTGTTGAATTCATCACGGGATTTGTGTGGGGAGAATCAGACGGAATAATGATAATGGTATTTGGCAGCCTAGGATGAAAGATGAAGATATTTGTGTGTAATCTTGTTACGTGATTATTTGAATTGAAAAGGATGATTGCAATCTGTTTATGGGATAAAACTCATAAGGCATTTTATTAGCATAAGCATATTAGTTAATGAAGTTGTAATTTTTTTTGTATAATTGCTATTTTCGAGTAAATGCTAAATTGATAATGATACTAAATTGAGATATTTGGATGAAATGATTATACACTGGGGTTTTCCAGAATTACTCCCACATCCTAAACAAATTATGTCCTTATGGCTGAGTGACTAATGTTGTGTTACTCGATGTCAGTGATTTCGGGTTGGAGTCCAGATGTTTTCATGGCTGACTATCAGAGTTCGGAATCCCCTTTAATCCTGGCATACTATGATTACTACTACACCACCTTACATCACTGTGCCTAGAGGTGAGGTTCCCTTTATAGTTTGTGAATGATGTGGGTGTGAAGTATGAATGGACTGTATGATGCTCTACGCCCATATGAGACCGGGACCTACGGCTTAAAGTGGATTCCGAACCACTACAAACATCCATAGCCTCGCCGGGATTCGAACCCGACACCTGTGGTAACGAGCACCAGAACCCTAGCCACTCGGCCATCAGGTCCTATTACGAACCGCTACAAACATCCCAGGCACCGCCAGGGCTCGAACCGGAAACCTATGGCACCGAGCTACAGAGCGCTAGTCACTCGACCATCAGACCCCAACGTATAAGTTGGGAGTAATTATTCTTGTAAGGGGCCTGATAACAGAGTGGCTGGAGATCTGGCGCTCGGTATCACAGGTTTCGTGTTCGAGCCCCGTTGTTGACATAGATTTTTGCAGTGATTCGGAATTAACTTTAAACCGTAAGCCCCGATCTAGCAGGATCGTAGAGCGATGAGGGGATATTGTTACTCCGCTTCCTTAGCTTATCTTCAAGCTGCACGCCCCTCCTGGGTAGGGCTAAGTGAGTAATATCGGTGCAGCGATTGCTTTAAGGCATCAAAGACCAATGTCTAAGTGTTTGCCAGCTGCATTAAAAAATGATAATAATAATTCTTGTAAAAAAAGGCGATATTTTTTTATACAGTTCATACTCAACAACAAATAGTTTTATACCTAATGTAGAACTTTTTATCTATTAAATCATTTGTTATACGGAACAACAATCTGATCCTTAATTTTCACAATAATCCCTATTCCCAATGCGACACAACTCGCCCAATCATCCCTATTCATCGCCACCAAAATCCAATCCTCACATCTGGTCTCACCGACACTCAACCTTCGGTAAGAACTATTTACCATATTAAGATTCCCTCTTCTGAATGAAAAAAGACAATAAAATGCTCTTGGAATCGCATCCGAACTGCCCTCTGCCGATTTCATTCGAAGCGTTCGGGGGATACAGGCCAGCTACTGAACGAGAATTCGTAATTACGTTGGATGAGTCACACGTTCGAATGAAAGAAGAATACCGTTCTTACAAGGGGAATCAACACAGCCCCATGATAGTTGCGCTCTTGTTTGCACTCTTCGTATGAGAGGGTCGCTTTTATCGCAGCAGTTGAATCCACCGCGGATTTGTGTGGGAAGAATCAGTTGGAATAATGATGATGATATTTGGCTGCGTAAGATGAAAGATGAAGATATTTGTGTATGATCTTATTACGGGATTATTTGAATCGGAAATCATAATTGTAATCTGTTTATGGGATAAAACTCATAAGAAATTTTTTCCCATGAACATATTAATTTCTTTTAGCTTGAAAATATCAAGTATACAAACGGTGTACTAAATTGAGATATTTGAATGCAATGATTACACACTGGTGGTTTTCAGGAATTATTCCCACATTCTAAGCAAATGATATCCTGATGGCTGAGCGACTACTGCTCTGTTACTCGATGCCACAGGCTTCGGGTTAGAGTCCCGGTGATTCCATGGATGCTTGTAGTGGTTTGGAATCCACTTTAAGCCGTAGGTTCTGTTCTACTATGATTACTACTACACCACATCACATCACTGTGCCTAGAACTTAATTTCCCTTACAGTTTGGGAATGATGTAGGTCAGAAGTTTGAATGGACAATGTGACGTTCTACAGTCCTATGAGGCCGAGACTTACGGCTTAAAGTGGATTCCGAACCACTGCAAAAATCCATGACATCGCTAGGATTGGAACCCGATACCTGTGGTACCGAACGTCAGAGCTTTAGCCACTCGACATCAGGTACCAGTCCGAACCACGACAAACATCCAGGGCATCGCCGAAACAAGAACCCGAAACCTATGGTGCAGAGCGTCAGACCGCTAATCACTCGACCATCATACCCTAACTGATAAGCTAGAGCAATAATTCTTGTAAAAAAATTGATGATTTTGGATATAGTTCATAATCAACAAAAATTAATTTTAAACCTAATGTAGAACTAATTATAAATACAAGTAAATGATTTGTTATACGAAACAACAATTTGATCCTTAATTTTCAGAATAATTCCAAATTCCCAATACGGCACAACTCACCCAATCATCCCTATTCATCGCCATCAAAATCCAATCCTCACATATGGTCTCACCAACTTTCAACCTTCGTTAAGAACTATTTACCATAATAAGACTCCCTCTTCTGAACGAACAACAACAATGAAATGCTCTTGGAATCGCATCCGAATCGCCCTCTGCCGATTTCGTTCAAGGCGTTCGGGGGATACAAGACAGCTACTGAACGGGAATTCGTAATTAGGTTGGCCGACTCACACGTTCGAATGAAAGAAGAATCCGTTCTTACAAGGAATCGACACAGCCCCATGTTGGTTTCCCCGCTTGATCGCACTCTTCGTACGAGGAGGGTCGCTTTTATCGCACCAGTCGAATTTGATTCAACAGGCCTCACCGCAATTTGAACCTGAAACCAGTGGCACCAAGCGCCAGCGTGCTAGACACTCGGCCATCAAATCGCATTCCGAATCACTACAAATAACCATGGCAACGCCGCGACTCGAATCGAAACCTGTGGCACCGAACACCAAAGCGCTTGTCACTCGGCCATCAGGCTATTTACGAGAATTATTTCTCCCAACTTAGTCCCAATAAGTTGGAATCAGACGGCCGAGTAACTAGCGCTCTGAAGCTCTGTGCCACAGGTTTTCGGTTTAATTCCAAGAGGTACCATGGGTGTTTATTGTGGTTCGGAATCCACTTTGAACCTTAGATCCCGGTCTAGCAGGATCGTAGAGCTTTGCGGGGGTAGCGTTACTCCGAGACCGTATCTTATCTTCAAGTTACACGCACCTCCCGGGTAGTGCTAAGTGAGTAACGCCGGTGCAGCGCCTGCTTTAAGGCATTAAAAATCAACTGTCTCAGTGTTTACCGGCTGCATTAGAAAAACAAATAGTTCATACTGAAAAACAAATAATTTTAAACCTAATACAGAACTATTTATCCATACAATTATATGATTTTGTTATATGGAACAACAATTTGATCCTTAATTTTCAAAATAATTATCATTCCCAATGCACCAAAACTCACCCAATCATTCGTATTCATCGCCACCAAAATCCAATCCTCACATCTGGTCTCACCAACACTAAACCTTCGTTAAGAACTATTTACCATGATGAAACTCCATCTCCTGAATTAACAACAACAATAGAATGCTTTTGGAATTGCATCCGAATCGCCCTCTGCCGACTTCATTCCAAGCGTTCGGGGGATACAGGCCACCTACTGAACGAGAATTCGCAATTACGTTGGCCGCCTCACACGTTCGAATGAAAGAAGAATCCGTTCTTACAGGGAATCGACACAGCCCCATGTTGGTTTCACGCTTGTTTGAACTCTTCGCACGAGGAGGGTCGCTTTTATCGCAGCACTTGAATTCACCGGGATTTATGTGAGGAGAATCAGATGGAATAATGATGATGATATTTGGCCGCGTAAGATGGAAGTAACCTTATTACGTGATTATTTAAAACGAAATGGATAATTGCAATCTCTTTATGGCATAAAACTTATAAGAATTTTTATCCCATAAGCATATTAGTTAATGAAGTAATTTGTAATGACTTCATTACTAATATGCATATAATTGTAATTAAAATAAATTATAATAATATCCAATAATAATAACACAATTGTGACATTAAGATGTGACATTGTGACATTGTGACATTGTGACATTAATAGACAAATTGTACAATATTATTAATTTGTACAATTTGTAATTTAGTAATGATTACTTATAATTAGTTGCGTAATACTTACATTACTTATAATTAGTAATTATAAGTAATGTAAGTATCGTTTTACAATTGTACAATAATAAATTGTAACAACAATGCAATTGTAATTCCTTCATAACTAATATATATATGTAATACAGTAATTTGTAACTTTTTGTATAATAGATATTTTCAAGCAAAACCCGTATACTAAATTGAGATATTTGGATGCATTGATTACACTGACTGGGAGTTTTTTAGTATTACTCCCACATCCTAAGCAAATTCAGTCTTGATGGCTGAATGACTAATGCTCTGTCACTCGGTGCCACAGGTATCGGGTTCGTGTCCTTGCAGTGTTATGGGTATTTGTAGTAATTCGGAATCCACTTTAAATAGTAGGCCACTGTCTACTATGATTGCAAACGAAATGAGCGTAGGGCTGACAATCCTCCCCAATAAAAGAAAACATTTCCCGTCTTGAAATCGCCAGTATGCAGGTGGACTTGGCAAACCATGGGACTGTTGCCCCAATGAAGAAGAAGAAGAAGGTCACACTGGCCACAAATTGGTCAGGCCAAAATATAACACATCAAACCAACCTATTCGGCATATTACTTTTCTTTTTAAAATGTGTCATAAAAAATTAGTGGTTTTTTTAACTTTATCGTTTTTTGTTCAAAATAAAGCTATCAAAATACATGCATCAAAAGTAAAAGTACTTTTAAATTTAAAATATATATAATAAATTAATAACAAATAACGTTAAACCTAATGTAGAACTCTGTATCTATACAATTAAATGATTTGATATACGAAAACAACAATTTGATCCTTAATTTTCAAAATAATCCCTATTCCCAATGTGACGCAACTCACCCAATCATCCCTATTCATCGCCACCAAAATCCAAACCTCGCATCTGGTCTCACCAACACTCAACCTTCATTAAGAACTATTTGCCCCAATAAAGCTTCCTCTTCTGAATGAACAACAATAAAAGGCTCTTGGAATCGCATCCGAATCGCCCTCTGCCGATTTCGTTCAAAGCGTTCGGAGGATACAGGCCACCTACTGAACGAGAATTCGTAATTAGGTTGGCCGACTCACACGTTCGAATGAAGGAAGAATCCGTTCTTACAAGGTGAATCATCACAGCCCCATGTTGGTTTCACGCTTGTTTGCACTCTTCGTATGAGGAGGGTCGCTTTTATCGCAGCAGTTGAATTCACCGCGGATTTGTGTGGGGAAAATCAGACGGAATAATGATAATGGTATTCGGCAGCGTTAAGATAAAAGATGAGGATATTTGTGTATGATCTTGTTACGTGATTATTTGAATCGAAAAGGATAATTTCAATCGGCTTATGGGATAAAACTAATAAGAAATCTTATTAGTATAAGTATATTAGTTAATGAAGTTGTAATTTTTTCGTATTAAAAGTTTTTATCCCATGAACATATTTTTTAATAAATTTGTAATTTTTTTGTATAATTGATATTTTCAAATAATTACTAAATTGATAATGATACTAAATTGAGATATTTGGATGCAAGGATCATACTGACCTCAAATTGGGAAGGACAAAATATAACAAAAATTTTAAAAAAGGCGTTAAAAATTCGTGGTTTTTTTTTTTTTTTTTTTTTTTTTTTTTTTTTTTAATTTTATGGTTTTTCTGGTCAAAATAATCTACGCAAAATACTAATTAAAAAACAAAATAAAAAAATACTAATAATATACAAAAATACTGCATGAAATAAAGTACTATTTAAATTGCTGTTGTATACGTAATGTATACGATGTACTTCGTATCACATACTTTTTATGACAGCATTAAATACTGGTTATATTAATGACAAGGACTTTATAAAACATATGCATTGATAAAAATAATTTATTTACGAATTTATAAATGATTTATTATATTTTGTTAAAATAATTAATGTGCATGGACTGTATACAATACTTGTCCGGTTCATCAGCTCGGTAGCAAGTTCGTAGTCTTATGATCTACATCAGTGGTTTTCAACAAGTTGATCGTATTCAAGCAGATACAGTGGGTACAAAAAGTATTTGCACACATACAGTTTTGTTTACAATTCATAAAAAAAATGCAATAAAAATTACAAAAATGGGCATTTTAAAAACACAATAACCTTATTCATCTAAACTAATTTTAAAAAATACAATAATACAAGTAAAAAAAAATTTTGCAATAAAATTACAATATCTTACGTCAAAAAAAGTATTTGCACACTCAACTCAACTTTAGGAAATTTGCATTTTTTTGCTAATTATTTGATATTTATCCCGCAGTAAATAACATACGTAAGACGACTATAAAGGGAGGTAGTGTCGATACTTTATCAGTTGATTGTTGATTTCAATTTGTGATTTCACCTAAGAAATCTGAATTACCGATCACGTTGAGAGAAAAAAATTGTTTCTCTTCGTGAAAATGGCCTAAGTTATCGAGAAATAGGTAAAAAAGTAAATGTTTGCTTTTCTACTGTTCGGTACATTATAAAACGTCACAAAGAAAGAAGGTCTACATCAAATAACTTGCGTTCTGGACGCCCAAAAGAAACTTTCACATCGAATTTAGCGAAAAATTATAAGAGAGGCATCAAAAAAAATCCATTTGTTAGTGCACTAACATTAGACTATGATGTCGCTTCAACATCTGAGTTCAAATTAGTGCCCAAAGTATTCGAAATGTCCTGCACGATGCACAAATTTATGGGAGATCTCCAAGGAAAAACCTTTATAAATGAACGAAATAGACTGAAGAGACACGAATTTGCTAAGAAATATATCAATAAGCCAATTGATTTCTGGAAAAATGTCATATTCTCCGACAAGAGTTAAGTTCAATATCTTTAAATCGGATGGCAGCAAAAATTAGTTTGGAGAAAGCCTTGCACTGCTTTCCATACTAAAAATGTATTACCTACAGTTAAACATGGAGGAGGCTCTGTTATGGTTTGGGGGTGCATGGCTAGCAAGGAGTTGGTAATTTGTGTTTCATTGATGGGAATATGACAGCTCCAACTTATATTGATGTGTTGCGAGATAACTTGCCACAAAGTGCGATAAAATTGGTATCTGTAATTCGTACTATTTTCAGGAGAGACAATGATCCCAAGCACACTGCCGATATAACAAGAATGTGGTTGCTTTATAATGTACCCAGAAGACTTGCTACTCCACCACAATCACCAGACTTAAATCCTTTGGAAAATTTGTGGAATTCTTTGGATTTAAAAGTAAGAAAAAAGAAGATTTCAAGCAAATCTGCACTTAAACAAGCTCTTACTGAAGAGTGGTCAAATATTGACCCTACTGTTACAGAAAATTTAATTAAATCAATGCCAGCAAGATTACAAGCAGTAATAGATGCTAATGGAACGCATACTAAATATTAGTTATTTGAAATTTTCTTATATATTATATTTCTTTTGTATTCATGCGGGTGTGCAAATACTTTTTTGACACGAGATATTTTAATTTTGTTGCAAAAATAAATTGTTATTTATATTATTGTATTTTTTCTGTTTAATTTAGGTGATTAAACTTATTCTACTTTGGCAATACCAATTTTTTGTATTTCTTAATGCTTAATTTTATGATTTGCAAGCAAAAATGTAAGTGTGCAAATACTTTTGTACCCACTGTATATAGAGAGTGTTCAGTTATTTTATGTAACGATTTTATTTTTCGCCAATTAATTAATTTAAAAGTAAATGTATAAAAAAGAAAATTGAATGACAGTTCTCAATAACGTTTAATTATCGTTGCATCATTAAAAATATTCCCACTTTAAAAGGTAGCTGAAAAATTAATCGAAGACTAAATTTTTTGCTCCTTACGTAGAAAAATATTCTTATTTGATGATTAAAAAAGAGATGTGAAAATCATGGTTTTAAAATATTTACACCTAAAATAAAATGCATGTATTTTGTTTCAAAAAAAAAAAATATATCAAGGGTTAACATTTAACTGTGAAAAACAGGTAAAAAATGCATGGACTTAACAAGGTTCATGCATTTCTTATTACATTTAAAAGTCAAATCTTATATTTAAAAATAATCCCCAAAAAATGTTGAAAAATCTTTAAAGGATCTCTATATAAACAAACAACACTACTGTTGAAAAATGGCCTGAATGGGCTAGTGGCTAGCGCTCTGGCGCTCGGTACCAGAGGTTTCGGGTTCGAGTCCCGGTGGTGCTATGAATGTTTGTAGTGGTTCGGAATCCCCGGTCCCCGTCTAACAGGATCGTAGAGATTTGCGGGCTGTATTATTACTTCGCGTCCGTAGTTTATCTTCAAGCTACACGCACCCCCTGGGTAGTGCTAAATGAGTAACGTCGGTGCAGCGTTTGCCTTAAGGCATCAAAGACAATTGTCTAAGTGTTTGCCAGCTGCATTAAAACAAAAAAATCTGTCGAAAACGTTAAATATCCAGAACTCTTTTGAAACTTTTGTCACTCTTTGAACTCTTACCACTTGAACTGTAATCGTATTTCGTCTAAGAACATTTTCCCTGCACTTCTCCGTTGTAGTGGTAGTCCCGGATTTTTATGTCTGCATTTTTAAAAATTATATTTATGTATCTCTATCGTTATTTGTAATGTGTCCATAAAAAATTAGGAAGATTTGAAGAAACATGGTGGGCCACAAAATTGAGTATACACCTTAGAAACTTAGAGACTTTTTGCAATTACAAATTAAATATTGCTTTTTAAGATGATTGAATTTTTTTACCTTATATACTTTAGTCTATGCTTTACCGTACTATACTTATAAAATTGTTACGTTTATTTTTTACGAAAAAAATAAAAGATCTGAGACGAAAGGAAAAACAACACCACAAAAATAAGTATATACAAATCTTTATTACCTCCTTTTGAACGCACAAATTAATATTTTGTTGCATATCCTTTTGCTTGAATTACAGCTTGTAATCTTTCTGACATAGATTCTACTAGTGTTTTAGTGGTTTCAACAGAAATTTTAGCCCATTCTTCTCTCAGAACCTTTTTGAGAACTTCCTTGCTTGTGATTTCGTGCTCATGAACAGCTTTCTTAATTGTGACCACAAATTTTCGATGACGTTTAGGTCTGGCTGAAGTGTGTAATTGCTTCTTGCAATGGTACACTCAAGTATAACTGCAGCCACCTTCGCTGTATGCTTGAGGTCGCTGTCCTGCTGAAATATGAAGCTTGACCCATGCCCCAACTTACTGAAGTATCTTTTTTTTCAAGTTATCATTTAAAATCCCCAAATATACATATTTGTCCATAATGTCGTCAATAAAAGCAAGCTCTCCAACTCCTCCAGCCGACATACAACCCCAAACGACAGATCCACCTCCGAACTTGACTGTCTCAATGGTGTTTTTAGGTGCCAGTGCTTTCCCAGCTTCTTCTCTTCCATATTTTAAATCGTCCATCGCTTCCGTAAAGATTTCTGCTAAACTTACTTTCATCAGAAAATATTACAGCAAAGCAGAAAGAAATAGGCTTTAAACGATGTTCTTGGCAAAATCACTCTCTCTTTGTCTATTCACATACTTGATGAGTGGCTGCATGGTGTACGGCCATGAAACCCATATTGGTGAAGGATACGTCGAAATTGTTTCAACTGGAGATCTTTTTCCCGATTGTAGAGAACATCGATAAAGCCAGTTTAGAGGCACCACCCCTCGGATCTTTCTTTACTTCGAGTGAATGATCTTCCTCTTCACCAGTACTCAGTATTTCTTTTTTACGTCCTCTTCCAGAAATATTGGCCAAACAGATCCAGTTTTTTATACTCTCTGTAGTATTTTTGGACACAACCATGAGTTACACCAATCAAAAGCAAGATTTCTCAAAGAGATTTACCCTTCGACCATTTTACAACCAATAAACGCTCAGATCCAGTAGTTTCCACGAGAGTTCACTTCTCCTACGACCTTGCCCAGGAAAACACTATTTATAAGCTGCCGGAAGCAACAGCACGCGTTAGCAGCTGTTAGGGAATAGTCCTGAAAACCTTGTTGCGGCCTTGAAACTAAAAGTGGTGGCATGGACTTTACAACATAAGAAGGGCGCTCGACTTTGTGCAGCTTATTTTTCATTTCTTTCATG